>CAUYPK010130172.1:0-28921 GCA_963574355.1 Loris lydekkerianus
CAGGCACCTGCCACAGTGCCCAGCTATCTTTTGGTTGCAGCCGTCATTGTTGTTTGGCGAGCCTGGGCTGGATTCGAACCCGCCAGCTCAGGTGTATGTGGCTGGCACCTTAGCCGCTTGAGCCACAGACGCCAAGCCAAAGACTAACTTTTAAAATGCTGACTACCTTACCCTGGCTACCAGGAAGTCTTGAGAGAAATCTCATGTGCATTTGCCACATCTCAGGGACCCTGGGGACCCTTTATCTTTATCTTTCTTACATTTTTTGGTTTTCATATTAAAATTTGTTGGTGTTTTATGCTTTAATTCTGTAAGTCATCTTAAAGCCTTTTTAGAAATGGAGTTTCAGGCTGGGTGTGCTGGCTCATGCCTCTAATCCTAGCATTCTGGGAAACTGGGGCTGGTGGATTGCTTGAGCTCAGAAGTTCAAGACAAGCCTGACCAAGAGCAAGACCCTGTCTCTAAAAAAATACCCCAGCACTGTGGCAGACACCTGTAGTACCAGCTACTTGGGAGGCTGAGGCAAAATGATCACTTAAGCTCAAGAATTTGATGCTGCTGTGAGCCACAGCACTTTATGGAGGGCAACAGAATGAGACTCTGTCTTGAAAAGAAAAAAAAAAAAAATGGAATTTCATTTAAAAAAAACAAAACTAATAAGGAAAAAAAGTAACTACCAAGCATACAAACTGTTGCCTGTGGTACACGCCTAACCATCAGAGGGCTTCCATTCTTCTCCCACCCCCTCCTGGTACCCCCTTGGTGAGCACCTGCCCTGTGCCGGAGGTGGTTCTTAGGTCTGCATCTAAGGTGTGTGAAAATGGATCCAATTTTCTGATGGATTCACACCCTGGGGCTAAAGTTATGATTACTCCTTCCTTTGGTTCTAGCAGCTTTGTTCTGGGAGTTACAGAAAAGACTGCATTAAAGCCACCTCCACATTTCTACAGACCCCACCCTCACCCTATCCATGTTGAAGACCTGATCTTTTTTTTTTTTGCAGTTCTTGGCCGGGGCTGGGTTTGAACCTGCCACCTCCAGCCCATGGGGCCAGTGCCCTACTCCTTTGAGCCACAGGCGCTGCCCGAAATCCTGACCTTTTAATGGCCTGTCTTTGAATTTACTTTATGAATGCTTTGTTTCACAGTTTGCAAAGGTAGGTGTTAGCGAGGCCTGTGCTTATTATCCCAGCTGCTGGAGAGGCTGAGGCAGAAGAATCACTTGAGACCAGGAGTTCAAGACCAGTCTGGGCAACATAATGAAATCATGTCTCTAGAAAAAAAAATTAAAAAACAAAAACGTCCAGGCAAGGTGGACGTAATTCTAGCAGTCTGGGAGGCCAAGGCGGGAAGATTGCTTGAGCTCAGGAGTTTGAGACAAGCCTGAACAAGAGCAAGTTCCGGTCTCTACTAAAAATAGAAAACAATTAGCTGGGCCTGGTGACAGGCACCTGTAGTCCCAGCTATGAGGGAGCCTGAGGCAGGAGGATCATTTGAACCCATTAGTTTGAGATTACTGTGAACTAGGCTGAGGCCTGTGGCACTCTAGCCTGGGGTAACAGAGACTCTGTCTCAAAAATAAATAAACAAAACGAAACAAAAACAAACAAATGAAGGTGCTAAAGCTCATGCATGTTTGGTGATGTAGAGATCTGTAAAAATCAATGTAGTCTTTTTGGAAAGCCATTTGATAATATTTAAAACAAACTTGGGTGCCTATTTGTCTTGGAATAGAACCTGTAGATACACGTTTGCACGTTTACTGAAGATACGCTGTAAAACAATTTTCACTTCATGTTTTTTTTTTTTTTTTTTAATCATAGCACAAGTGATAAAAACAACCTAAAAGTTTACCACTAAATAACATGTTAGGGCTTATTCATGAAATGGGGTGCTAGGGGCCCATTAAAGAAAATAGTTGGATAATGGCGTTCTGCGGTGGGACAGTACGTTACAAGTGGGACAGTACGTTACAAATAAAAATGGAGAAGAGCAAAGAACTGTGTAGAGTATGCTTCCGTTTTGTTAGGAAAAAAGTTATACACATAGTTGAATATTCATAGGTAAATTCTGGGGATATATGTGCAATACTCTGTCAAAGATGTTCACTGTTCCAGAAAAGAACAAGAGTGAACTATTAGGCCCCTTGTCGTTGGGTGCCCTTTTGTTGTCTTTGAATTTTTCATCTATGTAATTTTTGCACCAGAAAAAATACCCCACGCAGATCAATTGCTGTGCCTTGCACATCTCATACCAATGCATGAGCAAAAGGTCTGACGTCAGACTGGAGTTAAGTAGCAACTGGGTCACTTAACAGTGACCTTGGGATCCTCTTTAATCTTTTTGTAACTCACTTGCAGTGAATAACTCATAGGGTTACCAAGAGGATTGATTAATAGGATACACATAAAACAGTCCAGCCAGGGCACAAAGTACTTTTTTCAGTAAATGTAAAGTATGTAATTATAATATGAATGATAATATTGAACATTTATTTAGTGTTTACCCTGGATCTGGCACTTGCTTATAACGGCTTTGGGTCCGTTAATTCACTGAATCTTACAGCAACCCTATGAGATAGGTACTATTTTCATCCTAATTGTACAGAGGGAGAAACCAAGGCACAGAGAGGTCAAATAGCTTGCCCAAGAAGGCACCATTAGTAAGGGGTAGAGCTGATACTCAAACTGAATGGTCTGGCTTCCACCTGGGCTCTCACCCACTTACAGAATGGCCCTGTCCCTGCTTGGCACAATTTTTGAGGTTGGTGAGAGGTGAGTTAAATTTCCAAAAAAACCTTGGGAATGTTTCTCCAACGTCCAAGAGAAATGCTGGGAATATGTGTAAAGCATCTTGTAAGTTTATAGCAATGCCAATCAATCCCAAGTCTGAATATTAGAATCAAAATTACCTGGATGTTTCCCTCTGTGAGCCTGTAGTCCCTGGCAGCTCTGCTGGGGAATCACTACTTTGGGCTGAAGCCAGGCAGGACAGCAGGCACCTTTGGGTATCCACCACTTGTAGGCAAATTTAAATCCTCACAGCCATGGAGGACCTGCTCTCTTAAATGAGGGTCATCCGGTGTCACGGCTCTGTCAGAATGACTTCTCTCAGGTGGTGGGTCAACATTCTCGTAACTGTGGAGACTTGGTTTTTTCTTTAGGTAAGCGTTTTTAAAATATTTAATGCAAGTTCTCTTGGTTGAATATTTAACTCCATTCTAATGTCTTGTCTTTGTTAGAAGAATAGCTGGTTCTCGGCCTCCTCATGACCTATCTTGACCTATTCAGCCTGTTCTCAAGGGCAAATGAAGTGCCCTTGAGAATAGGCTGAATCTAGCCACTGACAGCTCTGGAATTGGCAGGCTAAGGTCAAAGCATCTTAGGTCCTCTGCAGTAAGGTGTCTCATTTTCTGTCTTTGTCTCCAGAGTTACCCAGAATTATCTGAATAACCATCCCCCACTTCACCACTATTTACAAAGTGCTTAACACTCATTTGCTTTCAAGCTGGGGAAGCCCTGTTTTCCTGTGCTGCCACCTCTCCACTGTTCCAATTTTCCAGACTATTGATCCAGCTTTCACTCTCTCTGTAAGATTTCATTCTAAACCATCTAGTAGTTAAGGGATCCCTAGTGTACCAACTCAAAACTAGACACAGACACCAGCTCCTTGGAAAGGCCCCCCTGCAATTGTTACCCATTCATTACCTCACTTGACTAATGTTAGAAAACAATTCAGGAGCACTTGAGTTGCTCTTTGGTGTTTGCCAAGCTCAGTGTTGGAAGTGCCAGGCTCATCAAGACCTCCCAGGTATTGCTGCTCTGGCCAGGGGCCAAGGTCAACTCCAGTCAGTGACAGTAAGAGCAGCAAGACCCTTCCCTCTGAGCACGACAGGGGTGGGGAAGGGTTGGGGGAGGCTGCTCCAGAAAGGTGTTAAATTAGGAAAGGAATCTCGGGGTAAATCATTCAAACCATCTCTTTTCCACTTTTGTTTAAGTTCTTCCTTTGCAATGTACTACTTCTCTCACTTAGAAATTATAGGCAAACATTGCATTGGCTAAAGCTGTAAAGTACATTAAGTTTTATTCTAGAAAGGAAATGATGTGACAAATCTGGTATTTTTAAAATGTCACATGCAGAAGTAAACATTTTCTATAGCAAAAGCTTATTCTCCAAGACAAAAAAAGAAAAAAGCCCTCTAAAACATACCCTCCTTTTTCAGTTAGTAGAATATTTGTATTTCAACCTGGGGAGATGTTTCTTTGACTATAGTTCATAGGGGCCATCTATAGTATCTTCTCAGTCCTTGGATGTTTCTCCTCAGTTTTCATAATTGAGATTGCTGGTAGGCCTTGGGTACAAAATCCTCGGCTTGGCACCTGTAGCTCAGTGGTTCGGACTCTGGCCACATACACTGGGGCTGGAGGGTTCGAACCCAGCCCAGGCCTGCTAAACAACAATGACAACAACAAAAAATAGCCAGGCGTTGTGGCAGGTGCCTGTAGTCCCAGCTACTGAGGAGGCTGAGGCAAGAGAATCGCTTAAGCCCAAGAGTTTGAGGTTGCTGTGAGGTGATGCCACGGCACTCTACCAAGGGTGACATAGTAAGACTGTCTCAAAAAAAAGAAAAACAAATCTTTTTTTTTTTTTTTGCAGCTTTTTAGCTGGGACTGGGTTTGAACCCAGCACCTCTGGAATATGGGGCAGGTGCCCTACTCCTTGAACCACAGGCACTACCCAAGAAAAAAATCTTTAACAAGAAGGAAATGTTCATCAACTGTGGACCATATATGCAAATCTCAGGAGGCTGGCTATGCAGGAATACTTTCTTTCTTTCTTTCATTTTTTTTTTTTTTTTTTTTTTGGTGCAGTTTTTGGCCAGGGCTGGGTTTGAACCCGCCACCTCCGGCATATGGGGCCAGCGCCCTACCCCTTTGAGTCACAGGCGCTGCTCAGGAATACTTTCTATTTGTAGAGCGCCGGTCTTCAGAAGCAGTGAAAGTATCAGGATTTAAGACTACAGACATCTAGCACTGTCTTTTATAGTCTCCTTGTAGAATCGAAGGATGCAGTTTCCCCCAAGTAACAGCAAACACTCAGGCTCCATTTGCTTCCGCTGCCCAGTTTCCGAAGTGAAAGGGAGAGTTTTTCTACTGAAGAATCTTTTCATTAAGATCTCAATAGATGTTCCCTAGGAACACTGATTCAACCTACCAATTTCCAGACGAAATTAGCATCTACTTCTTCAAGAAGACAGACAACAAGGGTGCAGGGGAAGTGTGGCAATCTTAATTTCAGGACCAGCAAAAACATTTTGTGCCATGAATAGCAGCTGTTTGCTGGGCTACACGGAGGGGCTTGACTTTTGGGATTTGGGACAATCTGATTGCTTTTGGCCATTTTCTCTATGATGGGTCTTGTGCTCATTGACAAAGAGGATCTATCAAAATAGTCCCTCGGCTGTGTAAACCAAGAGACACAATCAGGAATCAGGGATTCACATTCCTGTAATTTCCCGCTGGTGCCTCCCTGGGCCCGCAGCAAGCCCAGAGCCAAGTTTAGGACAAGGAAGTGAGCGGCACATTGTTTGTCTTCTCTCTGCTTCGCAGGAGAGGATGAGTGACTTACAGAGGAATTTAAGACGCATTTCATAAACTTGTACAGTAATGTACAAGTAAGTACTTTACTTGTAAGTAAATGAGTTAGAACTAGGGGAGAGTTTTCAGGCAGGGCCCCCAGTTTCTGTTTGCAAAAGGAGTTGATTCGATCATGGCTCAGAAGCTAAAAGTCAAACATCCTACTGAGCAAACTTCAGGTAAATTTCGGCACCCTTCAGTATCAATGGCATTCGAGAATGAACACATTCAGACACCATAATTTTTTAATATGTCATTTATTTAAACCAAAATCAATTTATATTCTCAAGGGGTGGAACTCAAAGATATAAAAAGAAAGTCACATTCAGAGCAAACGATTTTGTTCAATTTCTGTAAATAAAAATCCTAAATTACATTTTTTTTGGGGGGGAGGGTGGAACCTTATAACATGGGAAATTGCTTCACTGAAATTCAAATTTCTACATACAAAAGCTAACTCATTTTGTTTTGGGATTAACTGATGGTTTAAAGAGCCAGGATGAAATATAAGAATTAATTTGTGAAGGCTCTGTGCCTATGGCTCAAGAGGCTAAGGCGCCAGCCACATACACCTGAGCTGAGCTGGTGGGTTCGAATCCAGCCCGAGCCCACCAAGCAACAATGATGGCTGCAACCAAAAAATAGCTGGGCATTGCGGCAGGCGCCTGTAGTCCCAGCTACTTGGGAGGTGGAGGCAGGAGAATCACTTAAGCCCAGGAGTTGGAGGTTGCTGTGAGCTGTGATGCCACAGCACTCTACCCAGGGCGACAGCTTGAGGCTCTGTCTTAAAAAAAAAAAAGAATTAATTTGTGAAAAAGCAAAAATTGTAATCACAGTTAAGATTACATGAATAGTCAGTGCGTGAACCAAACTAATAAGGTCTTGTAACCTCACGGGGATTCAGTCACTTAATTATTCTTGGTTCAAAGCAGTTTCAAAAGCACAATGCATTATTTTGGTGACTGGCGTGGGTCTTACTTATGTGCAAAAATTATAAAAAGTGGCTTACGTGGTCACCAGTTTTCAAGTTTGTTGCATGTAGGTGGATGGGTTTACCCAAGAACTTGGTAAGGATTAGTAGGAAGCATTGTGGACACAGGTTTCTGAATTGTGGCATTATCAAGTGATAAGTGAAAGTCCAGTTGGTAAAATAGTCTAATTTACCTTTTTTGGGGGGGCGAGGAGAGTACATCTGTATGTTTATTTTTTTTTTGGAGACAGAGCCTTAAGCTGTCACCCTGGGTAGAGTGCCGTAGCATCACAGCTCACATTAACCTCCAACTCCTGGGCTCAAGCGATTTTCCTGCCTCTGCCTCCCCAACTAGCTGGGACTACAGGCGCCTGCCACAATGCCTGGCTATGTTTTTTTTCTTTTTGGTTGTAATTGTCATTGTTGTTTGACAGGCCTGGGCTGGATTCGAACCTGCCAGCTTAGGTGTAAGTGGCTGGCACCTTAGCCACTTGAGCCACAGGCGCTGAACCTCTGTAGTATTATTATTTTTTATAAAGTTTACAAATATGACCAAGAAGATGAAAACCAGATGAAATTGACAATGGCAGATACTTAGCATTTTTAAATGTGGGAAGGAGGATAGAGACTGCACGGAGAAGGACCAAAGACTGATTCTGAACTCAGATCTGTCCCTTAATGATGTCGCACTGGGCAAATCATTAAATCTCCATGAGCACAGTTTTTATAATACTGTGAAAATAGCATGAAAACCACCCAGCATTATTCAGATTTTCCCTACCTTTGAGAACTGTGTAGGAAACAAAATAGATGAAATATAGGCAAAGAAATTGAAGTGAGCAAAATATATACAGATTTGCACATTTGAAAGGCTAACAACGGCTATGGAAAACATACCAGATATTCACTGTAATCCAGCTCTTGATCAGAGACTTCATTTTTGTGTGATTTTTAGTTCTTCAGTATTGAAATCTCTTCAATAGGATACAAACTCTCTCTACTTGCATACAACTTGTGAAAGTTAAAAGGATAGACTTCCCCTCACAAAGCAATTGCTTATATTTTGGAAGAATTGGGTCTTGTAATTAAAAACACTCAGACCTGAAAGCAGTGCATTAATTATTTTATTAATTTCTTCTTTTTACATTATGGGAAACATTCATCTATTTACAACGCTTTTTGTCCACACACGATCTAGGTAAATAAGCCTATGAAATTCCAATTCATAAAGCCATAAAAATGTTCCCCACCCCTCCATCTGAAGGCTTTCAAATGAATCTTTTTTTTTTTCCAAACCAAAATAATTTTTAAAAATTACATTTGGGAATTCAGATATGCTAGTGATTTACATTCCAGTTATTTAAAATATGCATCTAGACATGTTTTAAAAAAGAAATGGTAAATTCACAAGGATAAGGCTTAAATTAAAGTGGTAATGCACGAACATTAAGGAAACATCTATAAATAACAGAAATATATTACAAATAAATTAGTTCTATTTACCATTTCAAATATTAAAAATCTTTAATCCATTTCTTCATCTCTCTTTACAAAAAGGTTATGTGAATTGTATGGAAACATCTGCAAAAAATATAATAAATACTTAATTTCTTTGAACGTTTTTTGATGTGGGAGACAAACTTCTTTTGTAATCCCTCCCTCCCCAAGAAAATGCCCAACACCTTTATACCAAAGTTAAACAAAATAAGTAATTTTTCAGGGTACATACAGTTTCCATTATGAACTAAAAAACATTTCTACAAATTACATCAAAAAGAACAATGTAACAAAGGTTATGCTCATGAATGTCAGTTTAAGGGGTCAAGCAGCATTGGGGAAGTCATGTTCTAACATCAATAATTAGCTTTTTATAAAGTGTTTATACAATTTAAACTGCATTTTTTAAGGAAGGCAAAGGTCATGATGCCCTGTAGGCCTTGAGCTAAAAGATTTAAAATTCTTACCAAAAATAGCTTATGAATATACAAATACGGTTCACTTAGACAAGATAAATAGGCCTTCTCTTATTTCTCTTTAAAATATCCTTCCTGGGCTTTATAGTTTCCAAAGAAATTATTGTAGGATGATCTTGAATCATACTAGAAATCTATTTCTTAATCCAAATCGTAATTCTGCCTCAGGGCACGGAGCTGTAATTATGAACATGGGTCTTGAAATGAATGCTGCTTCCTTCGTGTTCATCTGTGAGTTCTGAATCATTCTCACTACTGAACGTGACCATAGGTTACCCAAGTGGCAGTTGGCCTTACTCGATGCAAACTTTGTGTGACTTGGGACTTTTCTTTGCTGCTACAAGGTAAAGAAAAGGTGTATTCTTTTTAAAACTAGCAAATACTTGAAGCTCAAAATCTCTGTACGCTCCAATGTTACAAAGCACTCAAGGTGCTTCGTTCACCCTAGTTAAAAGTTGGTTGGTTGGTTTTAAAATAAGTGAGTAGCCCTTTTCTTGTAAACCACAGCAGTAAACATTTGTGCCCTGTTTATAAAGATAGCTCAAAGCATCCATGGCTCTGAGAGGTAGCGAATTCTCTAGTGGTTTTAGAGTATGTTTGTGAAAATACTGGTTGCCAGAACCCATCACCTCTCTTAATTTCATAAGTAAAATTAAATTAGCACCTGGCTATGATAGTGTGTTTTTTAAAAAAGCTTCTCTGGTGCAAGCACATTTGATGTATGTTTTTAAAAGTCTTTCACTTTTCCATGGTAATTTCTAATGCTTTAGGGTGTGAACTGGACATAAAATGCCAGTGATACTTTAAGATCACCACATTCTAAGTGTTTAAACTGCTACAAGTCAGGGCATTTAAAGACACCTTGGGCTAGACACCAATGCACACTGCCTGTCAATCATGATTCAAAATGTAAATCAACAATCTCTGCCAAAAGCCTGGATTTCTTTCAGGGTGTATGAATCATGACTTTCTTAGGGTGGCTGACCCTGACGGGTCACATTTCTTCTCTCACTACGTAGAGCAGCAGCTCTCTGGAGTGAGGCAGCATGTCTGCTGGGGTAGATTATTTTGGCCGTTTGATGTAGGATAAAGTCCTATGCTAGGTATTACTGGACTCTGTCTAGTCATGAGAGGAGACTAAAGGAGAAAAAATATCTGAACTATGAACTACTTGGGTAAATTACACGGATGTGTAGCATTCAAAGGGATGGTAGGAAAACCCAAACTTTGCTCTGAAAACAGCCTTCCTGCCATTTACAGCGCTTGCTAAGCAGGTGTGTACTGACACGCGTGTCATTAGGTAGACCCACCAGGATGGGCACCAGCAAGGTCACACAACTAACACTTCCCCCTTGGACGACCACCGCCACAACAACAATATAATACACAGAGTACAATAAAAGTCGATAAAGCATTGAAGGTCTAAACTGTGTTAGGAATAGGACAAAAAAATCCCTATGTTGTGTCTTAAACCATCACACTTTCTTTGCCTTGCCTTTCTCCATTTTATTGCCTTTCGGAATGGATTAATTTCCCTGAAAGATCGAATTTACAATCTTCTGCTGATTGAAACATTTGAAGCTGTGATCGATGAAGTTAACAGTGAGGCAGTTTGTGCAGCTGTGAGCGGCGCAGGTGCCCCCCAGCACCTGCAGGTCTCCCTTCTACCTTCCCTCCTGCCCTCCAGGTCCCCACCCCCAGGCCAGACTCTTCCTCACTCACTGGTTCCTGTGAGAGGGTGATTTCTGAGATTGGAAATAAAAGTGTCCCATCTGCTTGTTTAAAAAGAATAACCATTTATGGGAAAGAAAGGGAGCCCTCGTTTCTTTCACGTGGAAGACGGTTAAGTCCCAAAGGATCACCCTGTGATACTGGATTTCTGAAATACCCTATGGTTTACTATTGCTGAGCTCTAGCGACAGACTAGCTCAAGAGAACGGAGGATGGCGGGTGACCTAAAGGTGTCATTTCTACACAGGTGGGTTTGGCTTTGCCCAGAAAATAAAGGGTGGGGTTGTTTTTGTGTGTGTTTTTTGTTTTTTTATGAGGAAGGGTGACAGCATCGGTAGGGGGTGGGGGACGAAGCGCGGTGAAGAGGAAGGGCCCGCGGGTCCCGGGCGCGTGGGGAGGGGCTGGCCACGGCCAGTGGAGACGGACAGCGGCAGAGTCGCCGAGCGCAGAGACAGGCGCGCGCGGAGGGGCCGGGCGGGAGGGACCGCAGAGGGCGGAGGGCAGGACTGGGGGACAGGGGCTTGGCCGGGCGGCGCTCAGAGCCGGGTCTGCGCCTCGGGGATGTAGATCTCGATGCTTTCGGCGCTCTCGGTGGCCGAGTTCTGGCGGACGGACGCGGCGCGCTTGGCGGCCATCAGGCGCTTGCGGGCCTCCTGGCGCTGCGAGCTCTCCAGCGAGCGCTCCCGGATCAGCGGCGCGGGGCCCTTCGCCGGCTTCTTTGGCACTGGAGGAGGGGCCCTTCGCTCCTGATCAAAGCAGAAGGTTCAGGACATTACACAGCTTCTCAGGACAAGCTTGGGAAAAACTGGGATAGGTCAGTAGTTAAGACATTTTTGCCTAACCTAAGGGTGGTAAGTTCTGATCTGCACACTGTATAGGGTATATATTTGTCTTCATTATTCTGGCTTGGGTTTTCAAAAGATGTAGGAAAAAAAAAAAAAAATCCCGGTAAGCTTAAGGCCAAGGGCAAGGCTGGGTTGCAGAACTATGTCTCTCCAAGGGAAGGATGTGGGTATTTTACATGCCCCTGCTGCAAGACCGTAGCTCCCAGCACACCCAGTGTGGTTCTCTCTGGAGAGTCCAGACCCTTCCTGGTGCCAGACGGGCCAGGAAGCAGGGTCATTAGCGTCTGAGAACTCTGCACCCCCCCCTAAGGAGGTAACTCAGCAGGTGCAAGGCCCGTTCAGAGAGTAAAAACATCTCCACCCTCTCCCCAGGCCCACCCAGCTGAGCCTCCCTTTCCCCAAACCTAAGGAACCAAATGAGAAGGAACAGATACGACTTCGGACTGTGTTCTTAGCTCCTGGGCTGGTGCACATCACACGTGACCTCGCCCGCAGTCTACGGGGCAGGGGCCCAGAGACCAGCACACGGGCATTTCCCAGGGTCCAGAGTCGGTTCCAAGATGACCCTGACTAGGGGCCTCAGGATGGCTGTGGTGCCCCGCAGGCCATTCCTATCACGGGGCCAGAAACTGTCAGGAGTGAACAGAGGATGAAAGGGGTCATCCCTCTTAAGCAGCAGCAAGCTAGAAAACAGGGAGATTCTATCAGTGTCACTGCAAACACGAAAGACGTTCTCCCTTTGATAGGAAAAAATGCAGCGTGAAAGAATGGGGCATCTATACCAAGGATTTTCAGGAAGAGAAGTTTGGACTTACTATGAGAAGGTCCATACAAATCTGATGTCTTGATTTTAAATAAAATGCCCTCAATTCTCATAAAACTAGCTGTGAAGATGATCTTAGGATATGGATTCTCCTATTTTTATGCACAGCATATCATCTCCAATGACATGAATCATTTTTGTGATTCTCCAAAGGGCCCTGTTCATCTTAACACTCATGCTTAGCAAAGCAGCTCCTTTTTGCTTGCCAGAGGAAGTGTCCCCACCCCTCAACCTAACACCCTGGTGTTGCCCTGCGGCCTAGTTAAGGTGGGGTCTGTGTGGCATAAAGGAGAGAACAGGAGAACACAGAGAGCAAATGATATTCCACCCACTTGGGTTGCATTTGTTCATTTTCCCCCCCTCAGGTTCATGGGGTGATGAAAAGCTCTGATCATAGACAAAGTCCATTAAAAAAAAAGTTTAAATCAATCTAACTGAAGATTTACTTTGTTACATATATCAATTCTTAGCATCACTTTCTTTAGACATTTTGAATCTTCATTGTGTGGTAACTCAGTGAATATTTTTAAAAGTATAAAAATTGCCAGCCTGTAATCCTAGCATTTTGGGAGACTGCAGCTGCTCAGGAGTTTGAGATCAGCCTGAGCAAGAGCGAGACCCTGTCTCTACTAAAAATAGAAATACTAGGGGGCACTGTGGTGGGTGCCTGTAGTCCCAGCTGCTCGGGAGGCTGAGGCAAGAGGATTGCTTGAGCCCAAGAGGTGATTGAGATTGCTCTGAGCTATGATGACTTAGCACTCTACCCAGGGCGACAGGGTGAGCCTGTCTCAAAAAAAAAAAAAAAAAGTATAAATATTAGATATTTTTTAGTCATTTTCCTTTTTTAACAATAATTGTTTATTTAATCAATGAATGAGAAATTAGATCAGCTCTGGAAACTAAATCACCAGCATGTGTACATCTGTAGTGTTTTCTTAAAGTAAGACTAATTTTAAAAAGCTTATCTAGGAGATAGTTTCAAACATAGACTAAAGAAAACTAGATTGGGTACAAATGTTTGGCTTTCCAAGTGAGAGGAATGCATCATGGTACTTCCAAGTTTAACACTCAACTCACAGTCTGATGGTGACGGAACTTAAGATAAGGGATAGGAGAGCATTGCTATCTTGTCACCTACAGATGGTCCCCTGGGATTGAATTTCTGAATTTCTCCTGGGAGTCCTCGGACCCCAAGAACTCTGACAATATCATGCACAGCAGCAGAATGAATTGGATTGCTGTTAGCTCCCTGATGAGTGAGAAGACCTGAAAAGGGCAGGGCCACCAGCCCTTTAAGGCAATTGCCAGCCCTAATTTTCAGAGAGTGACTTTGTTGGAACTATTTGACTTGAGGCCATTGGAAAATAAAGCGTTAAAAAAGTCATGCTTGAAAGGCTGAGCTGGACATAGGACACCTGGGTGAGCCTGCTGGAACCACCATAATCAGATGTGAAAATTACAATTGATTAATTTAAGTAAAAGAATGTAAGTCTTTATTTCTAAACTGTTGCAATAAGGACTCCAGTGAGCAATATTCCCCAAGGCAAATCAACCAAAAGCAAAATTCTTTTGAAAAAAAAAAAATCCCAACATTTATATAATTACTGTGAAACGTTATAGTGTATAGTTTTTTGACTTGAACAACAGTGATTTCTTTATTACTATATTTATGAAATGATTATCAAAGTCAGTTATTTTTCAGGGCTTCCTATTTTTCTCGAAAACACATCCTGGGGGGGTGTAAGGAAGTTGAACTCTTGCTCTATGGATTCATGAACTGAAGATGTCATTTATTTTAGTTTAAAAAGCAAAATGGAGGCAGTTCCTTCCAGTGACTAAAATGGTTTAACTTAAAGTTTAATTGACAAAAAAGCGCCACATTCCCATTTTCCAATTCACAAAGACAGGTTTTTCTTTAAAAATATGCCTGAAACATATTACAGATAAGATCCCAAATGATTACTATGTAAACATTGTCATTACAATTAAATTAATATGATATCAGCTCCATTTCACATTGTAAACAGCAGGACTGAATGCAGAAGCCTATTTAGACTGTCCAGTGTTTGTGCAGGTTTTTAAATGAACCATACAAAATCTACATTGTTCTACCTTCTTGTCAAGGGGATCCATCTGTTTCCAATTATTGGCCTTTAACTGATGAAGTTCATCAAATTTCATACTAATATTTTCTATGGACAACTGCAGCATGTCCCAAAACCCCGCCAAATCCTGGGAGGTGGGCCTTGGATGAGCATTAGGATTCTGTAAAAGAGAAAGGAAAATATTCATGCATTAGAGGCAATTCATGACAACAAGCACAGGGCCAGGGAAGCGATTTTAAATATTTCAAATAACATAAGGAAGATGAGTTCCTTTTGGTTTCAGACGACAGATAAAAGTCAAGCTACAAACAATAATTTTATACACTCATCCATTTGAGTCAGTGATTCCCAAAGGTCAAGGTTGTAAAACTCTTCTATTGTGATACAAGATCTACCAGTATGGTGTGGGGGAGGTGTCTAAACATTTGAAAAATCCCAGAAGTATGATCAATTACAGGATACGTGTTAAAACACCATATTTAAATAAAAATACCATCTTTGAAAAAAAAACAAAACATAGTATGTTACTATTAGAGTGGCTATTTGACTGCATGCCTCACAATTTATTCAGAGAACAGATAAAGAATCTAAAATAAGATTAGTTTTAATACCCATATTGAGTAAAATACGAGGGTAAACAAATGAGTAATAAAATTATTGGATTTTCAAAGTACTATGTGTTACTGTGTGTTTAATCATCAAGAGGTTACTAATATAGGAAGTAATTTCATCATAGGACTGCTTTGATAGAATCATTTGGAAATTAGTTTTAAATTGTCCATAACATAACATAATATAGCAAATGTGAGAGCACATTACCTACACATACATATATCTGTATGTAATGACTTATTGGCTAGAGAATAGTAAACATTCCTCCATGGCTGAGAATTGACTTTCTTTGCCCCATCCTCCGTATCCCTGACAATAGTAAGTATGCCCTTAATTGATATGATCTAAGACAGAAAAAGCACAGCTCAGATACTGCAGGTGTTATGCGTTTTGGTGGATCTCGACCTGCAATGATAGCTAAAGGAATTCACGGTCAGGTGGGGCCTCCACATGCCAGTAGCTTCCAGCTGGTGTCTGTTTTGGTTACCGCCCAGTATTTCAGGCAATTGGATAGACTATGCAACCTCATGTCACATAATAATGTGACTATGCAACCTCATGTCACATAATAATGTGAGGCCAGTGTGTACTTTTAAAACTAACTCCCAATAAAAAATGATAGTATCAGAATTTTGGAAAGTGCAAGGTCAATGACCATCAAAGTTAATAGGTTGGAAAGAACTTTTAAGTCCTTGAACAGACTAGTATTAGTGGCTTGGCTCAAAATAAATATAAAGATGTGTTTATCAATTTCAAGTTCCAAAAACAACCCACAGTTCTGAAGATCATCAGAAGAAATACATTTTAAAGTTTTTAATTGCTTGAGTCAGTATTAAAATCCAATGACATATGAATTAAAGAAAAAGTTTCTCTGTAGTATTTTGATTTAGTAAACTAAAAAAAAAGTGTTTCTTAATATCATCAGCGTTTCTCAACCTGTGGGCCGTGACCCCTTTGTAACAATGAAAATACATTGCGGCCTTAGGAAGGTTGAGAACCACTGATCTAGGTATTCAGAATAAACAGATAATTAGTTTTGATATCATGCCTCTCAAATACGATTTTATAATTTCACAATATATTTGGCTTTATTTTATTAGTAACTAAAAACTAAATTGTTCATATTCTGAAATTCAGTGAAGTCTTCAAATCATCACTGTATTGGTTAAATTATTTCAGTTTGCCAGTGTATGAAAAGATAGTGCAGGGGGCCTAGAGACTTAGTGTGAGCACGTAGTAGTGTTTTCTTAACTTTACTTAACTTTGTGTCATGGACAATTTGTACCCTTTCCCATACGGAATCTCTTTGCCCCCACACGTCAAGAAGGTGGATGGGGAAATAGAAAGAACGCAGACTCAACACAGACCCATGCGCAAGGATTGATGGCTTGATCCTCAGTACAAACCAGGCCATCTTGGAGACCAGAGGTAGGGGAAGAGTGCCGAGGTGAAGAGGGCTGGTTCTTCGATTTAGTTATGTTGAAAAGGGCCAACTTCTATGCGTTCATTCTGAGCTTGAGCATCTGGTTTGGGATAATGTGTAAGTGTTTTAGAAGAAAAGAGCTATGATTTTCTCTTCCTCAGAGTAGGAACTCAGAAAAGGAGGGCTGATTCTGAGGGATCAGGATGCCACTTTTCTGCAGCCGGAGACCCAAGCAGCACCATCACCAGGCCGCTGCACTCCCTACTGACAAGGAGGTGAGGTAGACCCCTCCTTCCCCGAGATGAGGAGTGAACTCAAGGCCTGCTGAGATTTGCAGGGCTGAAGGTTAAATAGACTGGGATTTGAATCTTGGCTCTGCCTTTCACCCTGGAACCCTGGATAAGAATCTTAGCTTTCCCACACCCATTTTCCTCATCTGTAAAACTGTCATACAAATAGTGACAGTATCAACTCCCTATGTTTGCTTTAAGAGTTTTTACCAGATCAGAAATGGAAACCTTGGCATGGTGTTAGGCACACAGTAGGCTCTTGCCCTTTTTGTAGGGGCCAGATTTGAGCAGCATCAATGGCCCTCCTTCCCTTGTGTGCCTCAGTCTACTTCTAACAGAGCTTCTTCTTTTTTTTTTTTTATTGCCAGGGCTGGGTTTGAACCCACCACCTCTGGTATATGGGGCCAGCGCCCTACTCCTTGAGCCACAGGAGTTGCCCCAGCTTCTTGTATTTTATCCTGGAAGTTCCTCTAATGGCCAAGGAATGTGAGCCCATCAAGAACTAGGAGGTGTTAAAAATGTACCTTTAACAAGGTAAGCATTTCCTGGAAGTCAAAATTGTGTCTGCAATCTCATCTTTAAAATCTGTGCAATGTTTACATTCTACTTCATAATGTACTGTTCATCACGGAATTCTTGTAACAAGCTGTGCTGTTTTTTTCTCTGCAGATGTCCATGTTGATTTCCTCGTGTGCCTGCTGGCCTGCAGAGCAATGTAGCTTTCTATGAGCTTTCTTACATGTCCAGAATGAAGAACTACGTGACACATGAGCAGTTTTACAAATGGGCAGGAATTCCGTATGTGGCACATAGCTGAACCCTAGTAAAATATTTATGGAATTGCACTTATCAATACATTTACTAATATAAATTATCTCCTAATCCAGAATAGATTTCCAAAAAGGTACAAGAAGGGTCAGGTTATTTTTACCGCCAGGAGGAAAAACAAACTATAGGTGTGTGTGGGGGGGGTCATATCAACTTTTCCATGTTTTGTATTTTTTTCTTGGTTGATCTTTGTCTAAATAAATCCCTTTCCATCTATATTTGTCCTTGTGAACAAGGAGTGATCAAAATTCTAAAATCATGCCTGTTAATTGTTGTGGATGTAAAAGAAAAGAAAATCCTCTAAAATCAGATTTGGGGTCATTTAGATCGCAAATAATTATGTTTTCATTTTCCACAAGACAAACAAGCTTCTCTTCTTCTTCTTCTTTTTTTTCAGGGACTAAGTCTCACTTTATCACCCTCAGTAGAATGCCGTAGCATCACAGCTCACAGCAACCTCCAGCTCTTGGGCTTAGGCGATTCTCTTGCCTCAGCCTCCTGAGTAGCTGGAACTATAGGTGCCTGCTACAATGCCTGGCTGTTTTTGGTTGCAGTTTGGCCGGGGCCAGGTTTGAACCTGCCACACTGGGTATATGGGGCCGGTGTCCTACCCACTGAGCCACAGGCGCCGCCCTCTTCATTTTTTTTTTTTTTTTTGTTAGACATCCAACTTGACCAAAAATTAAGCAATAAAAGCTATTCCTGTGGAATTATGGGTGAAGAGATAGTAGAAAATTTTTTAACCTAAAAGGCATCTGTGAGGAAGCTCTTGACCTTCCATTCTGCAGTCAAGTTTTAAAAGTCTGTTGTTGATAGTAATGCCTTTGTTTCCTTCTTTCACGTTATCTTGTTTTTGTGTGTTTACTGAGGGAGACAATATCTTCATTTACCTCTGGGAGATCAAACCCACACCTTGTGATGCTCTAGACCACTGGTACTTGAGTTAAAACAGAGAATTCTGGGGCGGCACCTATGGCTCAGTGAGTAGGGTACCGGCCCCATATGCCGAGGGTGGCGGGTTCAAGCCCAGCCCCGGCCAAACTGCAACAGAGAATTCTGACTAGGAAGTAGTCATTGACTGCTATTTTAGAAACAAAATCACTTCTCAAAATAATTATTTTGGCAATATCATTTTAGAACCATCAGGCTGCTTCGTATTTTTTGTAAGAATAATGACATCAGAGATGTCATGTGAAAGCCAGGAAAGTGGAAAATGTCCAGTTACAAAAAAGCAGGAAACAAGAGTGTTAATTTGATTGGATTTTTTTTCTTCCAAGATTATTTATGTGTAAAATAAATATTTTAGTTTTAAAGAAAAGCAGGAAATAAGATTCATCAGAAAACTTTCTCTTCTAGGTAAGAGACTTTAATGGGCCTTGAATTGGTTCAAAGTCAGTTTTACTTGGGCCAGCCCTGCTGCCTTGCTCTTCCCGTGGTACTTAGCAGGGAAATCAGAGTGAAAGGGAATGTTACCTACCAGGTTTTCTTCACACAGTTCTCTGAACTGGTAGAATTTCTGGGCCATGAGAAGTTGGGCACTGCCCACTGCGGTTCGGATTTTCCCTAGAACTGAAAAGAGCAAACACATAAGGCGTTTACACATTATGCCTCACGGCTGAGATTTAGTCTGGTAAAGCAAAAAGGAAGTTATGCTGTAATAATTAGGAAAAGCAGCACGCCCGCACCACACGCTCATGCCCGCCCAGACAGCCTCATCACTGCTGTTCACTCTGTCCATCTGTCACAGAGGCGTCTGGGTTAAAGGATAAAATCAGCTTAGAAAAACACACACTCACCATGCCTCTTTCTTGGGAGGAATGGAGTTTTCCAGCCCAGAAGTGTATTTACCAAGAGAAGAGGCAAGTAGCTTTTTGTTGTTGTTTTTTTCCTCCAACCTCTTGTACTGTAAGGAAGACTTTTGAGTGTTTACCTATATAGTTCTGAATTTAAGGAGTCAGTGATCACAGTCTTGTTTTTCTATTTGAACCCAAACGCAAGAAAGCAGCCTAACTTAGCGGGGTAGTCTCTTGGCGCTCACCACAGCCCATCCAGAGCATTCATTATTTTCGGGGAGCTCAGTCCTTGGTGCTGTCAGGAAAGAGCCCTGGCTAGTTGGAAGATTTTTGTAAGGAGTGATCCCGTTCAGCCTGTTGCCTAGGAGGCACCAGCACTGCGCCAGCTTTTACACCCTGCAGCCCAGTGTTGTGGTTAGTGTAGGTTTAGTTCCCCGGGCACCACACTGCAAGCCTCGCCTCTGCTTGTCCTCCCCAGACCCAGGCCAGCCCTTCCAGCTGCTGGTGGGGAGGAGGCTGGCCAGCTCACCTGCCCCTGTCCCGGGCTGCCCCTGATGGGCTGGAGCCCTGCCGCCCATGGGTGGGGGTCGGGGTGGGGTGGGGTGGGTGGTTCTCAACACGCCCTCCCCAGTGGGCAGGAAAGGGACAGGGCACAAAGTAGAGCCAGAGAACTACTCAGGAGAGCACTTGCCCGGTTTAGAAATCTACACTGGGAAGGACAGCACAGGAGTTACGCAATCTCGCTGCTGTGAATTTACAGCGTCAACGACTCTGAGTGAGCGGATTCGGGCTCCCTTTTGAGACCTCATTCCACACAAAGTCTAACGAGATGCAAACAAAAGAAAACCAGCCTCATTCCGGCCTGGGTGTCCGAGCAGTTGGCCGCTCTGTTACTAACTGCCGGGCTAGATCATGCGTTAGGGTGGCAGGATGCACTGTCCCCAGGCACTATTCAAATAGTTCCATGTTCCCACACGAGTTAATTCAGAGCAGTTTTATAAATTCTCTGATAAGCCACTGATCACACCAACAGCTCACGAGCAGGTATGTATTTGCTTCCTGGGTGATAGTCCAGCAGCAATTCCTCAGGGTTAGTTTTTTTATTTGTATTCAATCTGCTTTTAGAATCTCTTAGTGACATGTAGCTTTAGGCAAACTCTGAGGTCTGGGGAAACCTCTCTGAGTTATCTTGCTGAAGGGTAGGATTTCGAGATCAGCGAATCTCAGAATGAATCCTCTTTTACTCTTTCATTGACAAATTAGTTGTGTGAAGCCTCTTTTACCTTTCTCACGTGTCAGAAGCAGAAAGCACAGCTTATAGGGGCGCAGGGGACCATGGCAGGTTGAAAGTGCAGGCCCTGAGTGGGCCAGAGTCCTTACCAGCCACTGCTGGTCACTATCTCTGCTGGTCACCATCTCTGTTTTCTTGTATGTAAAACTGAGCTAACGGTACCTATTTGTAGAGTTGTGCATTTTAAAGTGTTAGTGTATTTGAATTGCTCAGGACAGGGTCAGACACACAGTAAGCACAGTTTGTCTATATTTCCTCTAGGGGTGTGCCCACTGTGAGAGCCACGTTTGCCCTGGCCAGAAAAGAGGAGAAAGAAAAACTGAAGTCTGGATTATTTAAAGGTGACTAGACATCCTGGTCTCCTGGGATAGCAGCGTTTTCTGGGTGGCCTGTCCCAGATCTGAGATACAGAGTAGGCATTTCGTAAGTGAACATGTAGCTTTAGGCAAACTCTGAGGTTTGGGGAAACCTGTCTGAATTACCTTGCCAAAGGGTAGGATTTTGAGATCAGTGAATCTCAGAATGAATCCTGGGAGCTTAGAACTAGGGCACCAAGGTCTCCAGTTTGCTGGTTGAGATTCATAGCTCCTGGGAACTATCCCAGGGACTGCAGCTCTTCTGATGTGCCTAAAACCTACGCAAGCTGTGTAACAGACCCCCAAAATAAGAGCAGCTGAGGAGGACCATGATTCTCTAAGGAGAAGAAAGCGGGCTGCTCTAAGCAATCAAGCACCACACAGCCACAGAGGCAGGGGCTAAATGGAGTGTCTTCTAGAGAGTCAAACAGTGGACATCTTTCTTCATTCAGCACGGCCTGGTGAGAGCCCTAGCAAAATATCTGGCATGGAGTTGTAGCTCCTAGGTTTCTGTTTTGCAGGCTTTTGCTGTCCCATTCCGTGCATGGAAATTCCCTACTGGCTCCAGGATACTTAAATTTTCTGTGTCTGGGAGGTGAGCTTGCCCAGAGATGACCACTTGGGCCTCGGGTGAGACCAGGAAACAGGAGGCCTTGGGACAAGCAGATGACAGCTCGCCTTTCCAGGCTCTCCACAGTTTCTTTTCTAGAGAACTGAAAACTCACTTTAGGAGGAGGAGGAGGAGAAAAAACAGAAACACAACAGAAAACAAAAATCTCCCTTTAATTTTGACAAGGAAGCCCTAATGGAGTCGTTTTTGTTTTCTTTCCATATGACACTCACTTGCTGTGTGAGAGAAATTCTTTTCTCCAGAAAGTAAATTTTGTATTCATTACACACCCCTTGAGGAAGAAAGAAATAAGTGGCAAACACTAGTAGAAGTAAAAAGTAGAAAGGCTGAAAGTTGGTAAAGAAATGAATAAAGATTTAACCAAAAATATTTGGGGGAAAAAAGATCTGCATCTATACTAAACATTTAAAGACTTTTCTTCCTTGTCATTATTCCCTACACAGTAGAGGCTAACAAACATTTATATAGCATTGACATTGTATTAAGTACTGCAAGTAATCTAGGCATGATTTAAGTATACGGGAGCATGTGTGTGGGTTATATGCAAATAGTACACTATCTTATATTAAGGACTTGATCATTTGTGGATTTTGGTATCAGTGGGGCATTCTGGAACCGATCCCCCCATACTGAAGAACGACTGTATTTCTTTCCAGAAAAGAGGGTAAGGAAGAAATGGTAAATGAAGTATATGAAGCTTTCCCCACACATATAAAACACCCTAACCTCGTATTAGAAACTTCAGGAAAAAGGCCTAGATATAGCTCATCTTTCCAGGGTTCGTCTCAAATTTCATTATTTTACTGTAGCATGGTGGCAGTTAACTTTATGGGAGCTGGTCTGGCCCTCAAGGTCAAGGCCAAAAAAACTAGAGGATCCTGAAAGGACTCATGGGACCTACTTGGAAGCTGGCAGACAAGGTGTATCTTCTAGGGACGTTTTCAGAGAACAAAGACACTTGATGTGTATTCTGAGAAATCATTCATTCCGTCAGCGAATATTCATTAAGGGCATGTTGCTATGTGCCAGGCATTGTGCTAGATGGATAGGGTAAAGTGATAAGCAAAGCAGAGTCCGCCCCATGGAGCTTCCATCCTGGTGAAAGCGATGGGAGAAACTGGTAAGAAACACACAAACTTAGAAGTGTTTTGGATTTCCTAGATGACTTGTACCAGCAAAAATGGAGCTGTGCAGAATTGGGCAAGAGGTAGCTAAGTTCCTTCAGTGGTGGTTAGAGGATCTTGTATGTTTTTAGTCTCTTTCCTAAGAAATGGAAAACAGGCTGGGCCGGATGGCACCCTAGGAGGTGGAGGCATGAGGACCGCTTGAGCTCAGGGCTTCCAGACCAGCCTCGAGCAAGAGTAAAACCTCATCTCTATTAAAAATAGAAAAATTAGCTGGGTGTTGTGGCAGGCACCCCTGTAGTACCACGTAGTCAGGAAGCGGAGGCAGGAAGATAACGTGAGCCCAGGAGTTTGACGTGGCTATGAGGTAGGCTGATGCCATGGCACTCTAGCTTGGGCAACAGAGGCTGTCAGAAAAAAAGGAGAGAAAGAGAGGAGGAGAGAGAGAGAAAGAAAATGGAAAACAAACAATAAAAGACATGGTTTGGTTTGGTTGCAGTTGCAATATGAAAATTGGCTGTAGACTAAATAGATTGTTTTAGTAGTTACTAATTAATAATGCCACTCTTTTTTATAATACTGAGAAAAAACTGAAAATATATGCAAGTACAAAGGGCCGTATAGTAAACATCCATATATGTTCTCTCCCTCAAAGGCACAAATACTAATTTTTTTCAGATTTGCTTGTAAATTTGTTTTCTTTGTTTTTTTCTCTCTTTCTCCAATCAAACAGAGCCCTACAGGTAAAGTATATGTCCTCCACTCCTGCCCTGAGGACCCGACTGTGGTAGAGACTGAGTATTCCAGTCCAATCACTGAGTTCATGAAGGCCATGGGAAGGTGATAGCAAAGGGCCTTTCTGAACGTAACAGACAGAGCATTAGGTTGAGGCCATCCCATGTGCACAGTTCCCCATGGCCTTATGCACAGATTTTATCTGGAAATTAGAAAAATTTGAGGCTCTGCCAGTATTGAGTTGGTCTCCTTCATACTCTGGTCTATGTAGTCTTTCCAGATTGTTCAACCCAAATGTAATTAACAATTTTTATCATTCACCTCCCTTAGGGTACATTCAATGCATCTTCCAGAACAATTATCTCTGCTGTGTCCCCTGGCGTGCCGTTTACCCATGACTCATACCATCTATTTGTGTAATACTTAGTCAGGTAATAAGGCCTTGTTTTGGTGTGCAACCCTGTTTACATAAGTGAATCTAGTCTCCCCAGACACCTTACAGGCACCGCGCAGGGAGGTTCATGCACAGCCCTCTTCCTCCTCCCTTTCCTGCCCTGTAAGTCTGTCCCTCCATGCAAGTACAAAAGAAACCAAAAATGCCGTAGAACGAAACTCCTAATTAAGAAGAGAGCACCTCTTTGTAAGTTCCCCCACTTACAATTCTAAAATCCTTCATTCTACAGTAGATGCTTAAGGAGAACCACGATAGACAGGCCGGGCTGGGTCAGTTCAGCGAATATAGCCAGAGGATCTTTTGGAAGGCCTTTGTGAAAATGTGCTTGCTCACATTATTATTTTGTATTTCAGAACACTCTCAAACACTTACCTAATCAGATCCTTACAGGAACCCGTGAGGCAGGGAGACAGCTTTATTTCAGTTAAGAAAATACAGGCTCAGACACTAAGGGCCCACCCCAGGACCCCTCCCGGGGCCAATCTGGGCTTCTCCGTCTAACTGGGCTCTTTTCTCTCTCTACTTTCTGAATATCAGTTCTGAACCTACTTACATGAAAGCCACCCAGTGTGATTACCATTTTTTCTTTTCTTTTCTTTCTTTTTTTTTTTTTACTAACATGAAATCTACCCTCTTAAAGTTTTAAGTGCACAATAGGGTATTACTAACTATAGTCACATATTATACAGCGGATCTCTAGAAATTATTCACCTTGCATAACAAACTTTTGAGCTATTGAACATTATTCTGCTTTCTGTTTGCTGCTTCTATGAGTTTGATTTGTTTTTTGGTTTTTTTTTTTGAGCCAGAGTCTTACTATGTCACCCTTGAAAGAGTGCTGTGGCGTCACAGCTCACAGCAACCTCCAACTCTTGGGCTTAAGTGATTCTCTTGCCTCAGCCTCCCAAGAAGCTGGGAATACAGGCACCCGCCACAATGCCTGGCTATTTTTTGGTTGTAGTTACCATTGTTGTTTGGCGGGCCCTGGGCTGGATTTGACCCACCAGCCGCCTGTAGCCGCTAAGCTACAGGAGCTGAGCCGAGTGTTATTTCTTTATCAACTTCTTTGACACTTTATCAACTTTTTCTAGTTCCAATGGATGGGTGTGAAGGGCGTAACTAGTCAGTGTCGGGATCTGAGGAATTCAGCACGCCTGGTCACTGTTCCACATCAGGAAGGGGGAGCAAAGCACAGCCACGCAATGCGCTTGGGCACAAGTCAATTTCAGTCCTGAAAAGAATAGAGGAAGCAGGGACAACTTGGATAACTTACAAGAGAAGGTGGGCAAGTTTCAAGTTCTGTTTTTTTCTTTTAAAGATGACACATCATTAATGAGAAATAGAGAAACACTATTTGGCTGGGGGTGGGGTTGAGGTGCCACTATGATTTGAAATTTCCAGGCTACATTCAGTCAAGGACCCAGATGTTCAGAGTGAAGCGTAGCTCCTGTTCCTCAGTGGCCTCTGTGGGGAATGTTTTATTTGGGGAAGGTAGTATAAGAGCCACAGGGGACGGTAAGGAACAATTTCTTTCTACCCTGCTTATCTATGACAAAGCTGGTGATAGCAAAGTAAAACAAAGACCATTTCTTTGAGGGACATGCCCAACTTTTTGAGGCCTGGCACGGTGGCTTACACCTGTCATTCTAACACTCTGGAAGGCTGAGGCAGGAGGATCACTTGAACCCAGGAGTCTGAGGTTGCAGTGAGCTATGATGAGATTGCTGTTTTCAGTGGGTCAGAGTAAGATTCTACCTTAAAAATAAATGAATAAATGAATCAGGATTTCAAATCCCTAATTAATCTAAGTATCCTTTCATATTCATAAGTTAGGACTCTAGAGTTGAAAATGCGTAAGTGTTGGTTTCTTTGACCTTTTCCATTTTTCATATACTACGCCCACCTCCACAACCATCAGGCCTCATTTTAAGGCCTCAGAAACAGAGAATAGATGTCTCAATGGTGAGAGTCACCACAGTGGACGTGCTCCGTAGAGCTCTTCACATTTCTCTGCCACTTGCACTGTCGTTCACCTTGGAAGCTTCGTTTCAGTCTTTCTCTCTGTGCAGCACAGGCACACCTCCGAGATACTGCAGGTTTGGTTCCAGACCCCTGCAATAAAGCTCTGTCCCAGTAAATGTGTCACATAAGATTTTTTGTTTCTTAGTACATATGAAAGCTATGTTTATATTATATTAAGTGCGACATAGCTATGTCTAAAAAATGTATATGTCATCTAGGTGCGTGTCTCAGGCCTGTAATCCTAACACTCCAGAGGCCACAGGTAGATCACTTGAGCTCAGGAGTTCAAGACCAGCCTGTGGCTTAAAGGAGTAGGGCCCTATATACCAGAGGTGACCGGTTCAAACCCAGCCCTGGCCAAAAACTGCAAAAAAAAAAAAAAAGGATATATCTTTACTAAACAATAAACACTTTGTTGCTAAAGGCTCATCTGAGCCTTCAGTGAGTCACAGTCTCTTTGCTGGCGGAGGTATTGCCTCTATGTTGGTGGCTGCTGACTCATCAGTTGGCATGACTGTGGCAGTTTTAAAAAATATGACAACAGTGAAGTTTGTCACATAGATTAACTTCTTCTTTCATGGAAGATTTCTCTGTAGCATGCTGTGATGTTCAACAGCACTTTATCCACAATAGAACTTTTTTCAAAATCAGAGTCAATCCTCTCAAACCCTGATGCTTATTCATCAACTAAGTTTATGAAATATTCTAAATCTGTGGCAGTCATTACAACAATGTTTCCAGCATCTTCACCAGGAGGATATTCCATCTCAAGAAACTATTTCTTTTGCTTATCCATCAGAAGCAACTCCAGGCCCACTGAATTTTTCTCGTGAGGTTGCAGCACGTCAGTCACATCCTCAGGCTCCACTTCTAATTCTAGTTCTCCTGCTGTTCCCACCACATCTGCAGTTACTTCCTCCACTGAGGTCTGGAGCCCTTAGAAGTTATCCAAGAGGGTTGGAATCAACTTCTTCCAAACTCCTGTTCATATTGATATTTTGACCTCCTCCCATGAATCACAAATGTTTTTAATGGTATCAAGAACGGTGAATCTTTTCCAGGAGGTTTTCAAAAGGCTTTGCTTAGATCCATCAGAGGAATCACTTTCTAGGGCAGCTATTGCCTTATGAAATGTATTTCTTAAGACCTGAAAGCCGGATGTATTCCAAGTGTATTTCTTATAAGACCTGAAAGGCAGAATCACTCCTCGATCCATGAGCTGCAGAATGGATGCTGGGTCAGCAGGCTTGAAAACAACATTACTCTTCTTACACATCTCCATCAGAGCTCTTGGGTGAACAGGTGCATTGTCAATGAGCAGAAATGTGTTGAAAGGTATTTTTTTTTTTCTATCTAGTAGGTTTCAACAGCAGGCTTAAAATATTCAGTAAACTATGTACAAGCATATGTGCTGTCATCTAGACTCCGTTGTTCCATTTATAGAACACGGGCAGAGTAATTTAACATCATTCTTAAGGGTCCTAAGATTTTCAGAATGGTAAGTTAGCATTGGGTCCAGATTAAGGTCACTGGCTGCATTAGCCTCTAATAAGAGAATCAGCCTGCCTGCGGATGCCTTGAAGTCAGGTATTGACTTCTCCTCTCTAGCTATGAAAGACCTAGATGGCATTTTTTTCTAATAGAAGGATATTTTACCTTACGAAAAGTCTGTTGTTTAGTCTACGTGGTTCACTAAACACTAACAGATCCTGGATCTGCCTGGTAACCTGCCGCAGCTTCTCCAGCAGCACGTGTGTTCCCCTCGCACTTTTATAGAAGCAGCGTCTTTCCTTAAACCTCATGAACCAACCTCTAGCTTTTCTTCTGCAGCTTCCTCACCTCTCTCAGACTTCGTAGTACTGAAGAGCATCGGGGCCTTGCTCTGGACTAGCCTTCTGCTTACAGGAAACGTGACTGGTTTCATCTTCTATCCAGACCCTTCAAACTTTCTCCATATCAGCAATATGGATGAAGAAAAGGCTGCTTGACCTTCTCATTATTCAGATGTCCTCTGGGGTAGCACTTCTAACTTCCTGTAAGAACTTTTCCTTTGTGTTCGCAACCTGACTAACCAGCACAAGAGGCCTGGCTTCCAGCCTTTCTCAGCTCTCAACACGCCTTCCTCCCTGAACTTCATCATTCTAGCTTTTGATTTAAAGTGGGTGACATGGGACTCTTCCCTTCACTTGAACACTTCAGAGGACGTTAAAAAAAAAAAAAAGCGGATGTTGTAAGGTTATTAATTGGCCTAATTTCAATATTTTATCATATCTCAGGGAACAAAGAGGCCAGAGGAGAGGAAGAGATGGGGAACAGCTGGTTGGTGTAATATTTACAAGATTTATTGATTAAGGTCATTATCTTTTATGGGCCCTGGCCATGGTGCCCCAAAACCATTACAGTAGTAACGTCAAAGATCAGTGATCACAGATCACCATGACAGGTAAAGAAATGATGGAAAATTGTGAAAGATTGTGAGAATTACAAAAATTGGACACAGACACAAGTGAGCACAAGCTGTTGGAAGAAGGATACCAATAGATTTGATCAGCTCAGCGTTGCCACAGACCTTCAATTCATAAAAGATACAGTGCAGTAAAGTGAATCACAATAAAACAAGGTGTGCCTGGGTACTGGAAAGAGTGCTGGCAGCCGTGTGAGAGCTCCAATCATCAGCTGCTGAGCTTGGGAGAATTTTTCAGACTTTCAGATTCCTTTATCCTTCGCAGGGTGTCTCTCCATAGTATTGCTGGGGGTTTTTTTGTTTTTTTGTTTTTTTTTGCAGTTTTTGGCTGTCGCTGGGTTTGAACCTGCCACCTCCTGCATATGGGGCCGGCGCCCTATTCCTTTGAGCCACAGGTGCCGTCCCGTAGTATTGCTGGTTATTTAATGAAATAATATATGTACATTGTGAGAATGTAGCAGGAATTATAACTCATATCCTACCTATAGTCTTTAGTTCTTGGGCATTTGTCTGAAAGATAATTTTAAATTCTTTTAACTAATAAATTAAATTGAATTATCTCTACTGTGGGTCCTCCCACGCTAGCTCCTCTCCCCGGTAGTGTGAAGATTGAATGATTCCCCTCTCCTTTTGGGGTGGCTTTCTTTTAGGGAGATTTTTCATATGTGTCACCAAGTGCTGAATAACTTCTTTTGTCTCTGTATATAAGGAATCCATACTACTTTGGGGGGGGGGGGGGCTTAGATTCTATTGCCTCTCTCTATAATCTAGCATGTTCCCCCAGCTATTAGAGCCAGAAAAGCAGCCCGCTGGCTG
>CAUYPK010130173.1:0-34632 GCA_963574355.1 Loris lydekkerianus
CAGTAGAAACTTTCCAGAAATGAACTTGAAGGACACTTTCACTTTTTACTTTCTGTATGTTTGTGCTATGTAAATATTTTACAATATTTTACAACTAAAGAAAATAAAGATTTTCTGAAAACAAAAAAAAAAAAAAAAAAAAAAAAAAGTGAACAAGCATGAGCGTGAGAAGCTTCTGAAGGCAACAGTTTGAAAGGAGTTCCCCTATACGTGTGTGGGTTTTGCCTCGAGGAATACAGTGAGTTCTCATAGAAAAGGGCCAAGGAAGACCTGAAGTGTTTTTAAATAATTGAGGTTATTCTACATAGCAAAGGTCTACTTGCCAGTGAAAAGACTTGCGCAAAGCCTAATCCCACTCCGATAAGAAGCAAAAAATCTTTTGAAAGTCACAGACCAGGACCAAAAGCTAATAAAAGACTTAGATTTAACAGTAAGATTGCAGAAGGTAGCCTTTCTCCTATACCTTACTACCATGCCAATAGATCTCTTCAATAATAAAAGTAGATTACAGATAAAAAACTATAATATTCAGCCTAGGAATTGCTGCTATGGAAGTTGCTTCACGTTAGCGGGAGCAAAAAAATTGAGGAAAGTAAGGGAATTTGAAACTTCTGACATTGACAGCTATAGCAAACATTAAACCACTCCAAATTCCCACAAGATTAACATAAAATCTCATATTAAAGGCCTATTTTTCCTCTACTTTCTATCATCTCCTAACATCATGCTCAGATTTCAAGTTGCAATAAAAAGTCAAGAAAACATACACTCTGAAGAGATGAAGCAAGCATCATCAGAAGCAAACGAATATGAGATACCAATATTGAAATTATCAAATAAGAGATTTAAAATAACTATTCTTAAGTTTATAAACTAAAATAAAATCCCCCCAGACTGAAAGAACCTCTTTTTAGCCAAGGCCACCTCAGAAAAGCAAGGTGGCTGAGTTTGCAGTCATGACAGGAGGGAGACCAGATAAGCCTTATGATACCTCTCCTTTGTGAAAGGCTATGGAGCCAAAGATGAAAGATTATTCTGAGGCACAAGATGAAAGGAATGAAAATGCCTTTTAGTCCACCTGGGTGGAGATGGGTGAGATCTCCAACCTGGAAGAAATCCACACATGGGTAATGGCAGATGGGGGATTTAAAGGGAGGCAAGGATTGGTCCCTCCACCTCTTCCTGGGCAGGTCAGTCCCACCTGGCAGGACAGGACTGATTCTATCACTTCAGTAAAATTTATCACACAGATTTCTCTAAGGGCTAAACAGAAAACAGTTTTGTGATCCAGATTATTAGCATTCTTTCCTAGTAAGAGTCCACCAACCATGGAGTGATTTTACCCAGCCTACTATGGATGTGCAGAGAGGGTTTTCATATTCTCTGCTATAACATTTGAAATTAGAGGGCCACCTTTTCTGAACACAGACCACATAAAGGGGCATACAGCTTGAGAGTATGTGTGTGTTTATTCCATAAATATTCATGACAGTTCCTATAGCTTGTTAAATATGTGTATCTGTCTACCCTGCTATGCATAAATTCCTATTTCCATGTCCCTCCCTCTGGCTTCTGGCCATAGGCTTTACTTCCATCCTGGCTGTCAGAATGGTCACCTCTAGACTGCAACACTTTATGATAAATAAAGCTTTCCATTCCAAATTTATGAATCTCATCATTTTCTTCAGTTTATAAGTTGTTAATTAACCTAATGGGGGAAAATGTGGATGACATTAAAAAACAAATGTTTAATGTAGGCAGAGAAGAGGAAACTCTAAGAAAAAATCAAAAGGAAATGCCAGAAGTCACACTCTTTGTGTTTGGTAGGTTCATCAGAAGTCTGGAAACATCTGAGAATAAAACGATGTGCTTGAAGACATGTTAATAGACACTTAGAAAATGAAGAGGCAAAAGAAAAAGGAATAGCAAAGATAGAAAAGAACCTGAAAGACTTGTGGTATGATTTAAAATGGTGCTAACTTACGCATAAGGGGAACTCCAGAGGACAATATATAGATAAAGCAATAATAGCAGAAAATTTTCCAGAATTTTTTTCTGGGAACACCAAGCAGGGAAATAGCAAAAATTCTATACCTAAGCATTTATTATAACCAAACTGAAAAAAATCAACACATATATAAGCTAAAAGATAAACCATATCTATAAGAGAACAAGAATCAGAATTACAGGCAATTTCTCACAGAAATAAGGCACACAAAAAGAATGAAAGAAAATTTTTAATGTGTTGAAACATACATCAACTTAAATATACATATGAAGTCATCTGATCCTTAAAAGTAATTCCAGTAAATCTTTACTGCAAGAAATATTGTAAGTATTCTTCAAGGAGAATAAAAATGACAATAACATAAGCCAGAACACTGATCTACATTAAAAAAGCATAAAAGACAGAATTAAAGAAATTTACATTTTTTATTTTTTATTCTTAATTGAAAAGATAATTGTTGATTAAAGCAATAAATTAATCACATACTGGGTGATAACAGAATATAAATAAATGGCATGAGTCCTAGGAAGTGATGAAATAGAGAGATTGGGTATGCTCTTTCATAAGGTGTAAAAATTACATGTGAAGGTGTATAGTATGATTTGATAATGAATTAGACTTTTTAAAAATGTATACTGTGCACTCTAAAAATATAAATTATACAACATATATCCTCTCACCACAAAAAAATTAAACTAGAAATCAGTAAGAGAAAGCTGGAAAATCCACAAATATTTGGAGTTCAAACAACATGCATCAAACTAATATGCAGGCCAAAGAAAATCTCAAGAGAGATTAAAATATATTTAAAAATAAACAAAAATGAAAATACAATTTAATATGTGGAATATGACTGAAGCAGAGATTCAAGTAAACATACAGGACTAAATACATACATTTGGAGAAAGAATAAAATAATCAAGAATCTAAGCTTCCACATTAAAGAAATTAAGGAAAGAAGGGCAATTTAATACTAAATAAAATAGAAAAAAAGTGATAATAAAGATTAGAGCAGAACTCAATGAGACTTAAAACAGGAAAACAATAGAGAAAATCAGCAATCCCAAAAGCTAGTAATTTGGAAAGAACAACAAAATTTTTATCCAGGTTAACCAAAGAAAAAAAGAAAAGGCACATGTATTTGAAATAAAAGAGTTGTCCCTACTAATCCTTTGAATATTATCAAGGTAGTAAATGAACATTTGAACACGTCTATGCCCACATCTGATAACTTAGATGAAATAGATCAATATTTTAAAAGACACAAAGTACCATAACTCACACAAAAGAATTAGATTACATAAATAGGCTTACACCTATGAATCAATAATTCATAACCTTCAAAAAAAAGCATTAGTACTAGATGGATTTCACTAGTAAATTCTCTTTGTTCTTAAAGTAATTTATAGAAATTCTGCATAATCTGTTTTAAAAAATGGAAGATTAGAAAGCACTAACTCATTCCTGACGCTATCATCACTAATATCAAATAGAGATATTCAAAATATGTTAGCAAACAGAATAATCACCACGAGAAAGGGGGATTTATTCCAAGTATGCAAGGGAGTTTCACATTTAAAAATCAATCAACGCAATCCACTGCATCAACTAGAATAAAGATGAAAAAACAACTAATCTAACAATTGATGTGAAAAAGATCTAACACCTATTCATGTTAAAACTCTCACGAAACAAGAAATAGGGAAACTTCCTCCGCTTGAGATAGTCTAAACATGATGGTGGCTAATACCATCCTCAGTGGAGAAACTGGAGGCTTTCCTTTTGAGATTCAGAAGAAAGCAAGTATATCCTTTCTCACCACTTATATTTAATGTTGTTTTGGAAATTACAGCTATTGCAAAAAGACCAGGTAAATATAAAAAAGGTAAGCAAATGACAAAAGTAAAAAATTGTTTTGTTCACAGATGACATGATTTCATATACAGAAAAACCCAATCATCACCTGAATGTCTTATCTAATACATGACTATAGGAAGTTCACATGATACAAGGCTTAGAAAAGTCAATTGTTTTAGATGTACTAGCATGAATAATTAGAACTTTAAGAAAATAACATGTTATAATATTACACATGCAGAATGAAATGCCTAGAATAAATCGAACACGTATTCACAAAATTATAAACTTTGATAAAAATTATCCAAAAATATAGGAACTATGAGTATAGATTCAGCACAATCTTTATTAAAGTCCCGGATGGCAATTGTTAAGATTTCAATGAACTGCTTAGAAGTTTATGCGGAAAGCCAAAGGAATGAAAATAGTTAGCACAATACTGAAAATGAAGAGTAAAGTTAAAGAATTCATGCTACTTGATTTAAAAATTTGCTATAAGACTCAGTAATCAAGACAACATAGTATTTGAAAAATAATAAACATGTATATTAATCAAATAATAGACAGACCAGAATTAACTATAAAAAAATTATCATCTGATTTTTTTCCAATGGAACATAGGTAATTCAGTGGAAAAAAGAAGGACTTTTCAACAAATGATGCTGGAATGATTTAACAAGCATATATAATAAAATGAAGCTATAGATAGACTTTATATCTTTCACAAAAATATTCTCAAAATAGATAAAACATCAATGTTTAAGATGCAAAATTATGACCTTAGGTATGAAAATGAATTTTTTTAATAATATTAAATCATAGCTGTGTACATTAATGCGATCATGGGGCACCATACATTGGTTTTATAAACAGTTTGACACATTTTCATCACACTGGTTAATATAACCTTCCTGGTATTTTCTTAGTTATTGTGTTAAGACAATTATATTCTACATTTACTAAGTTTCACATGTACCCTTGTAAGAAGCACTGCAGGTGAAAATGAATTTTTAAATACCATGCCAAAAGCCTAATCCATGACAAAAATTATAAAATAGAATTTATCAAAATTAAAAACTTCTCTGTCAAACAGACTATCAGAGACTCAAAATTAAAGCCAATGATTAAAAAAAAGAATTATCAAACAAATATCTTATGAACAACCTGCATATAACGTAAGTCTTAACACTCATCAATAAGAATATAAATAATCCAATTTAAAAGTGAACAAAATACCTGTATAGATTGATCACCAAAGAAGATATACAGATAACAAAGGAGCATATGAAAACATATTCTATATTGTTTGTTATTAGAAAATTATGGAGTTAAAATAACAGTGAGATCCCACTACAACCTCATTAGAGGGGCTAAAAACCTAATCACAGAGACAACCAGTTGCTAGGAAGGAAGCAGAAAAGGAGGACGTACCAATTGCTTGTGGAAATGCGAAATGACCCAGCCACTTGGTAAAGCAATTTGGCAGTTTCTTTCAAAGCTATACATAATCTTAAGATATGATATAGAAATCATACTCTTGGATATTTATTCAACAGATTTGAATACTTATATTTACAAAAATACCAATATCTGAATGTTTACAGCCACTTTATTCAAAATAACTATAATGCAAAGCAACCAATTTTCATTCAATAAGTGAATGGATAAACAAATTGTAGTAAATCTATGTAAAGGAATGTTTAGGAATTTAAGGAAAAAAAAACAAAAACAAAAACCAGTACCTATCAAGCCATGAAAAGACATGGAGGAAACACACCCACAAAGTCAAAAAGTGAGTATCACAAAACTCTTACCATTTGATTTCTAGTCTATGATATGCCGAAAATTCCTGAGTTTGATCAGGAAAAAGATCAGCACTTGCCAGTGTTGAGGGGAAAGGGTGAAAGGGTTGTATAGGTGAAAGATGGAGGATTTTTAGAACAATAAACCTATTTTGTATGATAGTGTAATTGAGGGTGTATGGCAATAGAAATTTGAGTAAGTACCTAAATACTCAGTGAACTTCAAAGCACGAAGAATGGACCTTAATTTGTGTAATCAACAAAATTAATTGGAAGGTGGAGGAATCACAGTATAGGCTGCAGAATGTAAAAATAAAACAGTATAACTGTAAACTGTAACTAACAGTGACTAACACCTCACTGAAGGAGGTGGAGACGTAGCACACTCCAAGTTTTGAATTGAATGCAGCCTTTAAGTCAACAGGAAAAAAAAATGCACATATGAACTATATTTTACTTGATAACATTTTTTCCTACTGTATTAGAGACAAAGGTCCCCTGGAAAACAATTATAAATATTTTATGTAAATCCTCGACTCTAGAGAAGGTAGATAATAATTCCCAATTCTTGAGCAGTGATTATTTTTCCAAAGACAACACTAAAGAATAGGGATTGGAAAGTTACTATGCAGTAAAGGAACTTGGCAAGCATTACCTCAGCCTATTGACCAAAGTCAAAATCAACAAAGATAAGCCTTGATGATGGTACGCAGCTGTGTAGATGTGATGAAAATGGCACTTACCTCTGTTGCCTTTCTTTACAAAATGTATAACCCCAACTTAATTACCAGAAAAATATCAGACAAATCCCAATGGAGGTACATTCTACAAAAAAATGAATACTCCTTAAAACTAGTAAGACTGTAAAACAGAAGGAAAATCTGACAAACTACCATAGCCAATAGGAGGCTAGGGAAATATGAGAAATAAATCAATGCATTATTCTGTATGAGATAGTGTACATGGAAGAGAAGTACTTTAAACAAGAGCTAAGGAAATTTGAGAAACGTAAGGACTTTGGTCAATAATAGTGCATCAACACTGGTCCTTTATTTATGTTCAGATGGACCACATTAATGTTCAGTAATAGTAGAAATGTGTCATAGATATATGAAAACTCCATACTCTCATTGTAATTTTTCTATGAATGTAAAACTCTTCTAAAAATAAAGGTACCTAAAATAAAATATATACTATAAATTATGACCAGATTTGGAAGTCAAATCAAATCTTTGTTCAAAGTTGATCAATAAGAATCATACAGGAGAGTAATCAATGTTTACTGATTAGTAATGAAATAGAAATAATTGCTCCTTAGAACATTCTTGATTTGTTGTTCCCTAGTGAACTTGGAGTCAAAATAGCAAGAGAAAAAAATGGATCAAGATAAACACCAATGATGTTAGACTTTTACTAATTTGCATTCTAAAGCCTGGAATTCAATAGCAAGCTCTGAACTGAACCTATTTTTTTTTTTTTTTTAAATTCAGGGTTTTTTTGGGAGGGAGGGGGTTTAATGCACACAAAGGGGGAGATAATCTTTTCCATCATGATATTATTTAAGTATTTGAGTCATACAAATGTTAAAACTCTTAGCATATGTTCAAAATGTCAGTCCAATGTAGGTTTCAATATCCATTTTCGGTCACATCTTTTGTCTTGTACAAGGCAGAAAACAGTCATTAGGGAATTGCTTGTGAAATGTTTTGGTATTTTTTAATAGTTGACACACTGAAATACCTAAAAACCTGGAAGAGATAATTTATTGATTGTTTAAAAGCAAATTTACCATTCTCCCCAGTCTCACTGACTAACTATGACATGCAGAAAAAATAAGCAATACAGGAAGCTGAAGTCTGCCCCAGGAAAACGTCAAACAAAGATAGCTCTTTAATATCTTCAGAATTAGGATTTTATTTAAAGTTGAAAGTTGTGTTTGACTTCTGACTTCAGCTAGATCTAACTTTGACCTCAGCTAGATCCCAATACAGCCAAGTGTTGCTCATTTATGCCCCAAATTCTATTGGCCGTATCTAACATGAAGTGTCCCATCTCCCTGCCATGAGGATGTGGTTTTCACCTGGGAGAAGTCAGGGTGCCAAGAGAGAGGGGAGAGGCCTCACAGGAGAGTAACAGAAGTGTGGGCAGCTGGGAGGTATTATTGGTTTGGGGGTGACACATATAAAAGTGGCTTTGAGTCTGGATAGTAGGTATCGGCCAAGCAGGGGATTGAGGCATTTAGGGATTATTAGGAAAGAATGGGAGACTGTCAGGTGTTCTAACTGACAGGTTAGAGGTGGAGTTTTAAGTGGGAGAGAGGGGATTCCACCAACCCCAAGAAAAGAAATGGAAGAAGGGAGTAGTGGCCCTGAAAAATCAGGCAACACCAAGACTACGTTGTCCATGTCCCACAGGTGACATGGGATGCCTGTCTCCTGCTGGTAAGCCTCTGACCCATTCCTCCTCCTTACTTCACATTCCATGGTAGTTGCTATTCTATTCTCTCCCCAAACCTGTCTCCAGGGCAGTCTCATCAAACACTGGGCAGCCTAGGTTTAAAGGGAGACACCGAACCTCCTTCACAGCACCACCTGGCCCCCGTGCAACTCAGACACAGGAACATTTCTAGGAGTTTTTTAAAAATTCATAACTGTCAACAGCAAGTGGTCTGGGGTCCCCTATCTTCAAACTTTCTGGTCCTCTGTCTTCAAGCTTTCTTCTTCCTTTGGAGTTATCTTCCACTCTGCCAAACCTGTTCTACCTTTAAAAATCTTCTTCATCACTAACAGTCACCACATCAAATATTCTCCAACCCACCTGCACTCCATGTAACACTCCTATCCCATCAGTCCCCAAAGCTGACGGCTCCTTCCAATTAGCCCACGATCTGTGGGCAATGAAGCCATGGTCCCTGTAACTCCCGTCATTCCAAATCCCTATCCCCTTCTCTCCCCTTTTCCTCTTTCCACCACACACTTTACAGCCTTAGATTTAAAAGACACCGACTCCCATTTCTAAGCCAGACATCCCACTTAACTGGGCCCTGGGCACTCCAGCCCCTCACCTTTCAGGGAAGTCACATGAAGATTGAGGACACCATTCCTCCTCTGGCCTGCTCTAAAAGTCCTTGTCCTCACCCGGCTTTCTCTACAATCTAAATACCCACACCCCAACCCCAGTATCCAGTCTAGGTGTTCCATTTTCTTCTGCAACCTGGCTGGACCTTAATACAAACTTAATAATGACTCTCAATAGCCCGAAAATCCTTTAACTTAAACATCCTTCAAAACCTTGATAACTTTTTTGCTGCCACGATGAAAATGGTCAGAGGCTCCTATCTTCAAGTCTTCTTTGTTCTCTGAAAATTTCTCTCTCTCTGTATCTCCTACTTCCAGTTTGCTTAGTAAAAGTTAGTCACTGTCCCCTAGTTTGCTTCTACAATTTAAAAATCATACTTTAGGAGATTTTTTTTTAAGCTTTTCAGTAACTGGCCTAAAAAAACTACTTTAAAAAAAGTCAAGGTTCGCACCCATACAGCCTCTACATTGCCTTTAAAATCTTTTAAAATTCTTTTTAGGCCTCAGATTAATTGTTACAATATCAAGACCACTGAATTTCTAAAAAAGACATATTAGCCTTATTCAAAATGGTAAAATTATACAAGAAATGAAGCATTCTTGCCTGCCCGCGAACTAGACAGGCACCTATGTTCTTGCCTGTCTCCTAATAGAAACGTACCCCTCCCAGCAGCCTCTACCTATTCCAATAAAAACACATATCAGGCCCCAAAGAGCCCCATCCTAATCCCACTTCTCACCAGCCTAAGGGCTATGGGGATCAGGACATGGGGTCTTTACATTTTTTAACTATAAGACCAAGTCGGTTCCTTAATGGGCATGACCCTCCAAAACAGACAGAGTTTAAAACTTCTCACTGCATAAAGGGGAGATTTGTGTTTGCTCCTAAATGCAGGTGCTGCTTCTGTGACAACCAGTCCAGACTCATCAGAGAGGCAGCCAGGAAATGAGCTGAATGGGCCGCCAACCTCTCAGGAGACAGAGAAAACAGCTGGTTTTCATGGTTTCGATACAGGATTTCCCCCAGACAGGGCTGGACAAGGACCCTCATTTTCCAGGCCCATGCAAATGTAATTCTCATGATCTCCCTACTTTTTTCATTGTTGTGAGCATCTTTTCATTTGTCTTTCTCTGTGAACCTGTGTAGTTGTAATTTTCTAGATACTAAAAAATTTCCAGTAGTAATTAACTAGATGCTTTGATGATAAGAGATTACTAGCAAACAATATATAGAAAGAAAACTAGATAAAATAATGTCCTAATACTGGCAATAATGTAAAACATTTAAAAATTTTATTCCATCTAAATGTGGTTATTGTCTCAAGATTATTCTTATGGTAATAAAATACTGCTGAACAAGAAGGTTGTTCATTTAGAAACTGACAAACCACTTTCTGTTAATCAAACAATGACACTTTTCATACCTAAGGAGAAGGAAGGAAAATAGGGATGTCATCACATCATGAGCTACAAATGCAGCAACCAATGAGACAAGACGACTCCCAGAGATTAGACAGACCTGCGTGCTGTTGTGAGGGCAGCAGAAGAGGGGGCTCTGCCAGAGTTAAAGAGATGCTTACATGGGAAATCAAAGAGGCTAATGCATTAAAGGTTTCCCATAGAGAGACAAAACAGAAATTCATAAAGGGAAACTACAGGAGAAGGGAAAGAAAAAAAGAGACGGAGCTAGAGCTGGCTTCCACATTTTAGTACATCTATTATTTAAAATGAGTCTGTGGCTCTATTGAACTGCCATCTGTTCTAAAAGAGACAAAAAATAAAAATAACGAAACTTATCATTTATTTTGTATTGATTACTCATTATGACATAATTTCTAATGCTTTTCTAAAAATATTCCCTAGAAGTATATTAGTTTTAATTTCCACGGTTATTATACTGTAGAACTTCCGTAGTTAACCACCTACCTTCATTGACCATCTTAAGTTGACCTAATTTTTCATAGACCAGACATGCATAGACAATATAAATGTATTTTGACAGTAGGCCTAGACCCTTATGCTGACCACCTCTGTATGTTGACAAGTTTGTAACAGTCCCTTGGGCATTCAACTTACAGAAGTTCTACTGTATTTTAAAAGGTACTATTGATTCAACAGATAGAATAAAGAGATCTGCATACTATATGTTAAACACTTAGAAACTTGTGGTAATCACTAATCTTATTGTTTTGTTTATACAGATCACTCTAAAGTTAGGGTCCATCCCCACATCCTATCATTTATGTGGTTGTCTATCCACTTAAAGTATAGTAATATTCGCCTTAAAAATGCACTACCTAAAAAACATTGCTATTTTCATAGAACTCATTTTTTTTTGTAAAAGCATTGAATAAATCAAATATACACATTTTTTTTCCCTAAAAATTTTGAGCACAAATTTGAAATCATACACCAGGGGAAAAAAGAATCACTGTTAAAACAAATATTAAAAAAAAGAGAGAGAGAGAGAGAGACTGGGATATACAAAGGAGCATACTGGGTTGTCTACAAGGCAATGAATAAAAATGAAACTCGTTTTTATGGCTGAGTAGTACTCCGTGGTACACATATACCACATTTTATTAATCCACTCATATATTGATGGGCACTTGGAATGTTTCCACATGTTTGTGATTGTGAATTATGCTGCTATGAACATTCAAGTCCAAGTGCCTGTTGGTAAAAAAAATTTTTTTTTCTCTGAGTAAATACCTAGAAGTGGTTTCGCTGGATCAAATGTAGGTCTACTTTTAGTTCTTTAAGGTATTTCCACATTACTCTCCATAGAGATTGTACTAGCTTGCAGTCACACCAGCAGGATAAAAGAGTTCCTTTCTCTCCTTATCCATGCCAATACTTGTTAGTTTGGAGACTTTTTAATGAGAGCCATTGTCACTATAGTTAGGTGTTACCTCATTGTGGTTTTGAGTTGCATTTCTCTGATGATTAGAGATATTGAGCACTTTTTATGTGTCTCTTGGCCATTAGACTATCTTTATCTGGAAATTTACTGTTCATGTCTTTTGCCCATTTTTTCAAAATTTTATTTATTGATTTTATTTTTATTAAATCATAACATTGATGCATTTGAGGTTCACAGTACTGATTTGATATACAATGTGAAATGGTTACATTGAACTGATTAACACATCCATCACAATTATACTCTTTTCTTAAGAGTTTTGAAATGTTCCATTGCATCATGCACATTAGGTGAGGTCCCCCCAAATATCCTCCCTCTGCCCCCCTCCCCTCTCTGTCCTCTTCCCTTCTAGTTTATGGACTATAGTTATGTTTTGCCATTCATATGGATGTGTAGGGGATTATATATTGATTTCATAATAGTATTGAGTACATTGGATTTGTACTAAATTTGTTAATCCATTCAGGGGTTGATAGGGACTTGGATTGTTTACATGTCTTGGCAATTATGAATTTGGCTGCAATAAACATTCTGGTGCAAATATCTTTATTGTAAAATGATTTTTGATCATCTGGGTATATACATAGTGGAGGGATTGCAGGATCGAATGGTAGGTCTACTTTTATTTCCTTGAGTATTCTCCAAACTTCTTCCCAAAAAGGTTGCATTAGCTTGCATTCCCACCAGCAGTGTAGAAATGTTCCGTTCTCTTTGCACCCATGCCAACATCTGTAGTTTTGAGATTTTGTTATGTGGACTAATCTTACTGGAGTTAGATGATATCAAAGTGGTTTTGATTTGCATTTCTCTGATGATTAAAGATGATGAGCATTTTTCATGTGTTTGTAGGCCACGTGTCTGTCTTCTTCAGAGAAGTTTCTGTTCAAGTCTCTTGCCCACATAGAAATGGGGTTATTCATTCTTTTTTTATTGACTAGTTTCAGTTCTCTGTGGATTCTAGTTATCAGACCTTTGTCAGAAGCATAACCTGCAAAAATCTTCTCCCATTCTGAAGGTTGTCTGTTTGCTTTTCTTACTGTTTTTTCTGGCTGTGCAGAAGCTTTTTAGTTTGATCAGATCCCAGTAATGGATTTTTGGTGTTGCTTCAATTGCCCAGGGGGTCCTCCTCATAAATATTCTCCCAGGCGAATTTCTTCAAGTGTCTCCCCTGCACTCTTCTAGTATTTTTATAGTTTCATGTCTTAAGTTTAAATCTTTTATTCTGTGAGAATCAATTTTTATTAATGGTGAAAAGTGAGGGTCCAGTTTTGGTCTTCTACAGGTTGCCAGCCAGTACACCAGGTCATCAGCCAGTTCACCCAGCATGATTTTTTAAATATGGAGTCTTTCCCCCACTGAATGTTTTTGATAGGCTTATCGAAGACCAAATGTTGATAAGTAGCTGGGTTCATCTCTTGGTTCTTTATTCTGTTCATGTATCTGCCTCTCTGTTTTTGTGCCCGTACCATGCTGTTTTGATCATTACAGATTTATATATATAGATTGAAATCTGGTAACGTGATACCTCCTGATATGTTTTTATTTCTGAATAATGTATTGGCTATTTGAGGTGTTTATGATTCCATATAAAACGAAGCACTATTTTTCAAGGTCTTTAAAGTATGACAATGGTGCTTTAACAGGGATTGCATTATTTTTTTTAAAACGGAATTGCATTGAATCTGTAAATCACTTTGGGTAGTATAGCCATTTTAACAATGGTGATTCTGTTGATCCATGAACATGATATATTTTTCCATCCATTTAAAGCCTTTCAATTTCTTTCCTCTTTGTTTCTTAATTCTCCTTATAGAGATTATTCATTTCCGTTGTTTAGTATTTTCCCCAGGATTTCATTTTCTTTGTTGTAATTGCAAAAAGCATTGTGTCTTTAATTTGACTCTCAGCTTTTCTGTTAATTGGCATATATGAAAGCTACTGATTTGTGTACAGTGATTTTATAATCCAAGACTTTGCTATAAATAAAACATCTGGGTGGTGCCTGTGGCTCAAAGGAGTAGGTTGCTGGCCCCATATGCTGAAGGTGGCAGGTTCAAACCCAGCCCCGGCCAAAAACTACAATAAATAAATAAATAAATAATAAAACATCTGTACTTTCTAATATTCTGAAATTGTAAAAAAAGAAACAACAAAAGAGAAACTTACAGCATGCTAAAGAGATTAAATGAGGTCATTGGATGGGCTCTCATCCAATGAATGGTATCCTTATAAGAGGAGTGGATTAGACTACACCCAAACACAGAGGAAGTTGATGGGAAGATGATGGAGGCCTACATGCTAAGGAAGGAGGGCTCAGAGGAATCCACCTTGCTAATACCTTGATCTCAAATTTCTAGCCTCCAGAACAATGAAAAAATAACTTTCTGTTGTTTAAAGCAACCAGTCTGGCATTTTGTTAAGGCAGCCCTAGAGAACTAATAGAAACTCTTTTGCATTCTTATCTCTCTGTTGTGATTATGAAAAGGGAAAATTTTTGAAAGATATTCTCTCTTGCACAAAGATGATGTGAGGAATATAAGTTACATATACTAAAGCCCTTTACGTGTAGATAAGCTTAGTTTTATACTGCAAGTAGAGTCAGCAACAGTAAATATGTACACACAACACTTTTGTGCAATGTGGTACAGGAATCTAGAATGTACACATTTCCAAAGATTAATATCTGAAAGCTTTTTATAAAGCAGAGTGAATATTTAAACTGTCATGATATTTTTCAAGATATCATTAAAATTAGTTTAATGAAATGGTACTTTATCTTGTTTTTCTGAAAGGTTGTGTTTTGTAGGAAAATGCAAATAAATTCAGTATCTGTTAAATATGACTTAACAATTATTCTCTCCCAAGGAAAAGTATAGTTTGTTAGTCCTTGCTTTCCAAACAAAGCATCATATAATATAGGCATTCTATGTAGGAGAGAATAAAACAGCACTTACTTGGCCCAGTACAAAGCCAAAATACTATAATATAAAATGTCAATCATATTAAGATAATTTGTAAACACTCATATGCATGGGTCATTTCAAGCAATTATGTCTCTGTCTTCTCAAAAACCTAGGGTTGTGGAAGGAACAAAATGCACATTTTGATTGGCGAAACATAAATGTCAATGAAGAGTGCTTCTACTAATCTCCAAGTTTGAATGATTGGCCATTTCTAAAATTTTCTGAAGAGAAGGACAAGGACAGAGAAAACACCTTCCAGTCAAACTTCATAAAGTTGTTTTTGAGTTGCTACAATTATCTGAAAAGGGCATAGGCTACTGGAATTTTAGAATTTCAGAAGACCAGCCCTAGAGAGAAGTTTAAGATTCAAAGAGAACACAACATTAATTGACAGTTCATGTTGAAGTTAAAGACAGAGCTGTGATTGAAATGCAAGTCTCTAGACTTTCAATTCTTTTCTCATTACATTTGCTTCGCACATACTCCACTGTTGAAGAGAACTTCTAACACATTGACTGCCACACACACAAAAAGAGAATTTTTCCTTGGAGCTATGGTGTTTATTATAAAAATAGAATAAAGAATTGTAAAACAAAATAACTCTAAAACATACATCAATAAAAACATAATATAAAAGCTTAAAAATCAGTAATGTAAAAAGTAATGTGAAAACTTAAAAAATAGCTCATAACTCACATGGCAGTTAATGTGTTAAAGCACAGCCAGGACTTTTAAGACTTACCGTTCCTCATTTCAGGATTTCTAAAGAAGCATAATTTCTCAAAGATAAAAAGGCTTTCTTTCATTCCAGTTCAATCAGTACAAGAACTTCTGCTGTTAAAATCCTTGCTCTAGAGTTTCCCTTGATTAGCACAAAATTGAACATTGGGATTTTGAGTCACTTTCACTTTTCCTTTTATTTCATTTACCTTTATATGTGATTCAACTTACGTTTTTTTCTGAAAGGCAGTAAGTACCATTGAAAAAGAGTGTCCCAGCTCAGTGCCTGTAGCTCGGCGGCTAGGGCCCCAGCCACATACAACAGAGCTGGCAGGTTTGAACGGAACCTGGACCTGCCAAACAACAATGACGACTACAACCAAAATACAGCCAGGCGTTGTGGCGAGCACCTATAGTCCCAGCTACTGGGGAGGCTGAGGCAAAGAAAATTGCTTAAGCCCAAGAGTTTGAGGTTGCTGTGAGCTGTGACACCATAGCACTCTACTGAGGGCAACACAGTGAGACTCTGTCTCAAAAAATAAATAAATAAAAAAGAGTGTCCCTCATTAAAAACCACAACCAAAACAAATGAAAAACAAACACTAGAAACCACTTCTGTGAATTATTCCTAAGATTCTAGGTTTTTTATCTGTAAAAGATAATAATGTATAACCTCATCATCTTTCAAGTCTATTTTAGCTTAAATAATTTTTTTTTAAAAAAGTCAGGATATAAACTATTGTTTACTAATTCCACCCAGAATTAAATCCTTTCAGTGGTGAGTTAGCCTTAGTCTTGTCAATAATTTTGTTTAATTCTTATTTTTAATGGCATTTACATGCCTTTGGGCTTGAAATTTCTGAACGGGTGCTGCCTAACATGGCTTGATGTGGAACCTGACATGATGCGTGACAACATTTTACTGGATGTGCTCTTAATCAGTGTTAAACTCGAGTTAGTGATGGAGCTGGCACAGCCTGAGCTGTACACAGTGTGAGCATACCCTCATTTGGAAATATCCGGAAAGGTTTCAAGCCTGGGGAACCACTACATCTAATGGCAAAAACGATTGCAAAATAAATTTATATCAAAGACTGCCTCCCACAACAAAGAACCTTGCAATCTTTAAGGTTATATTGGTCTACTATTTGTTTCTACACTAGTTAGCACAAATTTAGTGGCTTAAAATATTGTAAATTTATTATTTTACATCTCTAGAGTTCTGAAGTCCAAAGTGTGTCTTATCTGACTAAAACCAAGGTGTGTCTGAAGATTCTAGAGGAGAATCTGCTTTCCTGCCCTTTCCAACTTCTAGAAGCTGCCCCCACTCCTTGGTTGTGGCTCCTTACTACCTTCTAATGCAGCAATCTTCACTCAAATATTTCTCAACTCACATCTCTCTGACACCAGGTTCTCCTTTTTTTTTGCAGTTAAGTTCTCCTGTGATTACACTTGGCCCACCTGGATGATCCAGTATATTTTCTCTATCATAATTTCAAAGTTAATTAACATCCTTAATGCCATCTTCACCCTTACTTTCCTTTTACCATATCATATAACATAATCACAGCTTCTGAGAATTAGAATGTGGGCCCTTGGGAGACCATTTTCCCTCATACGAGTGAAAGAATTCTCAGCAGAAATAGTAACACAAAATAAACACAATAGCTATAATAGTAAATTTATTTCCTGGGAGAAAATCAAAACAAAGCATAACAAAAGCAAAGAACAAAAGTAGAAATGGCTTGTGACTCAGTAATCACAGATAAGAGGCCAACCCAGCTTCAAAGCTACAATGGTTGCCTTAACTACACCTAAAATCCTGCTTAAACAACCTCTATTGGCAGCTTCAGAATGTGACATCCTAGTGAACTAGAAACAAGATGGCATTTTGGAAGAGTAAGAGGAAGGAGAATTGATGTTGGGGGTAGCCAGAAAGACTACAAATGAGAAACACTGGTGAAATTGTATTAGTGAATGCCAAAATAGAAATTTGCTATTGTATAAATCCACAGGTCATTTATTCTGAACTCTAACTCCACAAAAAAATAATCTTTATGGATTTTGAAAAGATAGACAATTTAATTCCTTTTCCCAAGAAGATGACTCAAGAGGCCTGGAATGCTGAAATATACAATGCCAAGTTTGTGAAGCTCTGTCCTTTTAGTTCTGAGCTTCTTAAGTTCCATACATCCAGCATCGATCACAGTGCCTGGCACATTATAAGTGTTAGTGTCAGTAAGTGTTAGTGTAACAGTCATATATAGAAGCACATTACTGTGCTGGGGTGACTTTAGAAAAGATAATTTCTCCTTTTTCTGTTTTTCATTAACTATGGAGGCATCCTACATATTTGCACAATATTCTGCAATGTTGAGACTTTTAACAAACAAATTGTGTCAGGATTATGAAGTTGGTACAAATGACAGGCATTCCCTGACAATCCCACCCCCGACACCGGTAACACTGCCTCCTCAATTCAGTTCATCCTGCTTTATTTTCCCATAACCACTTGACGTGTGTATCATTTTGTTAAGACACTTTCATCACTCTATTGTAAGTACAACAATGGGGGATATTGTTAGCTTCTTTACTGTTTTATCCCCAGGATCTCTGTGCCTCCTGAGAGGTAAGTGCTCAATGAATGTTTATTGAATGAGTAAATTATGTAACATGACAGAAAAAAATTATAAAAATTATCTGTCACTAAGTTGTGCATGTCAAAAACTTCTTAACTGAAAGTAAAGCAAAAAATACTCAGGAGTCATAAGAGCTTTAACATAGATACTTTGCAACAGAAAGCTAGATCAGACTGAAACACAGAGTGTATGTTTTTATTAGAAGATACCTTTCTCTAAACTGTAGGAAAAAATTCATACCAAGAAAGACAACATCATCCTTTTAGAAACATTATTTCAATTATAATTTTGTAAATGAATAATTCTTACACTACTAAACAAAAAAGAATAGTCACGGAATTTAATACTCACAGAATTTAGCTAAAATTTTAATCAATTCATCAAAATAACTCAACAAGATGATTAATATTACAGTTCATCAAACCATAGGAAGGCTACCAACAAAAAGAAGCCCTAGATCAGATGGATTCATACTAGAATTCTATCAAACCTTCAGAGAAGAGCTTGTACCAAAGTTATCCCAAAACATTGAGAAAGAAGGAGCCCTCCCCAAAGCAAACACCCTGATACCAAAACCAGGAAAGGATTCAACTAAAAAGGGAAACTACAGACCAATTTCACTAATGAATATAGATGCAAAAGTATCAATAAAATCCTACCAAATAGATTACAGCTGCACTTAAAAAATTATCCATCACAATCAAGTAGGCTTTATCCCAGGGTGCAGAGTTGTTTTAACATCCATCCACCCATCAATGTAAAAGCAAAAACAAAGACCATACGATCTTCTTAATAGATGCAGGAAAATCACTCAGCAGAATTCAGCATCCTCTTCTGATAAGCAAACTCAGGAAAAAAGCATAGATGACACATTTCTTAAACAAACCCACAGACAGAATCATACTGAATGAAGTAAAGCTGAAAGCATTTCCATTTAGAACTGGAACCAGACTATTACCACTACTATTTAACATACTTCTGGAAGTTCTAGTCAACACAAGGTAAGAGAATGATATTATTAAGAAAATCCAAATGGGGACAGAGGAGATAAAACTGTCACTCTTTGCTGCTGTTAATATGAACTTATACGTTTTTTTTTTCTTTCTTTTTTTTTTTTTTTTTTGCAGTTTTTGGCCGGGGCCGGGTTTGAACCCAGCACCTCCGGTATATGAGGCTGGCGCCCTACTCCTTTAAGCCACAGGTGCCGCCCCAATATGATCTTATACTTAGAAAATCCCAGGAATTCAACCACAAATCTCCTGGAAGTGATCAAAAAATATAGGAATATCGGAGGAGGGAATAAAATCTATGTCCACAAATTGGTAGCCTTCATATACATCAATAACAATCAACCCAGGGAGCAAATAAAGGACACAATACCCTTCACAGTAGCTTCAAAAAATGAAATACAAGGGAATATATCTAACAAAGGAGAAGAAGCCCTCCACAGAGAGAATTATGAAAACTTGAGAAAAAAAAAGCAGACAATATTACCAAGTGGAAGCATGTGCCATGCTCTTGGATGGGAATAATCAACACTGTTAAAAAGTCTATACTACCAAAGCAATCTACAGATTTAATGCAGTCCCTATTAACATACCAACATCATACTTTGAATAACTGGAAAAAAATAGTTCTTTGTTTGGTATGGCACCAGAAAAACATCCATATGGCCAAGGCAATGCTTAGCAGTAAAAATAAGTCCAGCGGCATCAGGTTAGCAGACCTCAGGTTACACTACAAGTGCAAAGTGATCAAAACAGCATGGTATTGACACAAAAATAGAGAGCTAGATCTATGAAACAGAATTGGAAACCTATAGATGAAATGACTTCATATTGCCATCTGATATTCAACAAACCAAATAAAAACACATAGTGAGGAAAATAATCCCTATTCAACAAATGGTGCTGTAAGAACTGGATAACCTTCAAAATGAACCTGGTCCTGCATTCTCTCCACCAAGAAAAATTGACTCACAATGGTTAAAAGATTTAAATCTAAGACACACAATTATAAAAATCTTAGAAAAAAGTGTAGGAAAAACTCTTGATGATGTTGGCCTGGGAAAAGATTTTATGGAGAAGACTTCAGCAGAAATCATAACAATAATAAAGATAAATAAATGGGACCTAATTAAGCTAAAAAGCTTCTGCTCAGCAAAGGACACAACAATGAAACCAAAGAGACAACCTCCAGTGGTTGATGTGGAGAATCTACAAAAAACTCAAATTAATCAGCAAAAAAAGTGTAAATAATCCCATCCATCACCTGGAAAGACATATGGATAGAAACATCTCTAAAGAAGATGGATGAAAGGCCAAACAAACACACACAAAAAAATGTTCAGCATTTCTAATCATCAGAAAAATGCAAATTGAAACCACCCTGAGATATCACCTAACTCCAGTGAGAGTAGCTCACTTCACAAAGTCTCAAAGAGAAAGGAATGCTTTTACATTGCTGATGATATTGCAAACTAATACAGCCTCTTTGGGAAAACTAGGGAGAATCCTTAAAGATACCGTAATTCCATTACTAATTAGCTACCAAGAAGAAAAAAAGTTATTTTACCATAAGAATATTTGCCCTAGAATGTTTATGGCACCTCAGTTCACAATTGCCAAGATGTGGAATCAACCAAAGTGCCCATCAACTCATAAATGGATTAATAAACTGTGATATTCCATGGAATACTATTTAGCTATTTTAAAAAAGATGGAGACTTTACATCTTTTGTTTTAACCTGGATGGAATTGGAGAATATTCTACTTAGTAAATTATCACAAGAATGGAAAAGCAAGTATTAATGTACTAACACTAATATGAAACCAGCAGAGGAACAAATATGTGCCCACAGGAGAGAAAAACTCAATTAAACTACATTTGGGGGAGAAGACGGGGAAAGGGGGATTGAAGTGCTCTCATGTAATGGGCACAATGTAGTGGTATATGGCACAACCCCTTGGAGAGGGGCACAGCTACGACATGGACTTTGCCTAACAAATCCCAACAATGTAATCTAACTGACTGTCCCTTCATATTAATCTGAAATAAAAACAAAACAAAACCGTAAGAATGCATCCAGGAAGAAAAAAAAAAAAGACTGTGGGAAACTACAGGAGAAATAACCCCCCTACACACACACACACACACACACACAGAGCGAGAGAGCGAGAGAGAGCTAGAGAGAGAGAGAGAGAGAGAGAGAGAGAGAGAGAAAAGAAAAAAGAAAAAAAAAAATTTTATTAAACTTGTTCAACAATGGCCAGGCATGGTGTCTCATGCCTGTAATCTAGCTCTCTAGGAGGCCAAGGCAGGTGATTGCTTGAGCTCAGTAGTTCTAGACCAGCCTGAACAAGAGTGAGAACCTATCTCTACTAAAAATAGAAAAAGGTAGATTTGCAGTGTAAACTGAGATACTGAAGGATAAGAATCCAGTATCTGAAACTACTATCATTGATTTCAGATTTCTGAGATGGTATTTTCCTGAGTCCAGCTGGTTATTACGTGAGTGGGTGACTAAAGAAAATACTACCTACAAGAGATTAGGGGGTGAAAGCTATGTGAGGTGTCTTAGATAATGCAGATGACCCATGAAAATAGTCAACAACTACGATGAAAATGAGAGCCAAGCATCATCATTTTCTGCCGATATGCTAGAATAATCATTAGATCAGAGAAGTTCTCTATTGTTGCTTATATCCGGATCACCAAGGAAAGACAGAACTATAAATACTGCTGACCATAGCAACCAAACTTCAGGTAAGTATCTTGTATATTAAAATATAATTAAAAAATATGGTCAGGTACAGTGGCTTATGGCTGAGTTCAAAACCATCCTGTGCAAACTAGCAAGAACCCATCTCCAATTTTTTTTTTTTTTTTTTGTAATTAGCCAGTAATGACAGAGCACAGCTATAGGCCCAAATTCTCAAAAGGCTTAAGTGGCAAGTGAGTTGAGGACACGAGTTTGAGGTTGTATGACCCATGATTGCACAATTGCACTCCAGCCTGGGCCACAGAATGAGAACTTGCATATAAATAAACAAACAAATGAATAAATAAAATCATGACTTCTAGATAAATATGAAATAAACATATGTAAAGAAGTTTTTTCTACTCATTAATGAATGAGGGAAATGGTGAGATGTTCAAACCAGTCTTAAGAGAATTTACAATGCTAGACAATATTAGGGTCATTGGGCAATGTCCAATAGGACCAACAACCCTACTCCCCGGCGTTCCTGGTTCTATTTGGAGAGACATGCAGGCTAGCATGCAGCTTTACTAATCCTGGAAATTGAATAAATGCAACAAAACAAGCGAAGTTCTCACGTGACTTTTGCTCCTTTTATGACACTGGAAGATATCTCATTCAAATTTGCCCTTTATCAAAAAGCGTGAATAATTATACTGACAAACAGAAAGAATAATTATTCATTCTAAAGCACTGACTTTTACATTGAGGTTTACACAAAAGATAATAAGGCTTATATAAAACAGCTAACGAAACCTGCACCCCAAAAGTGTTATCTAATCACTCATCAATGACAAGAGCTTCTTAATAAAACAAAATTAAGAAGATAATTTTATTATCATCCTAGTCCAAGTCATATCACAAGTCATATCACATTTGTTCTTATCATTCCATTATTTCTTTCAATGCTTCATTCCTCAGAGAAGCCTTCCCTAAATATTTATACACCTACTATGTACTTTCTATTGCAAAACTGCTTCTGTTTATTTTTTAGAGATATTGCATATTTCCTCAATTGTTTTCATATTTATTTATTACTGTTTAACTGTTACCTTTTCCAAGAAAAAGTAAATGACATTAAAGTACAAACACTGTCTCAGTCTTATTCACCCATTGTATTTTCAGTGTCATTTAAAATGGCTCCTGGCACCAAAAGGGAGCTTAATAAATACTTGTAGAAAAAGGAATGAATAAGCCTCATTCTATCAGTTTTGTAAACAACTTTAATGGCTATGATGAAATGTAATCATATTTCTAAACAAAATTCTTCTGTGGGACCATTAGAGTTTTGCAGCTTTTGAACTTGGTAGCACAGCCACGCAATGCTAGTATCTAACTGGGTACAGATTTACCCTCAGAGCCAAACATTTATTGCTCTACTCCATTTAGCCATCTTCATTTTTGGTAATAAGAATTAGTGTGATTTTATCTTGTTTCATGGCTAGGAAATACTTTAGCAGTACAAATCTTTCACCATGGCATTATAGATACCAAGTATTCAAGCTTCTGTGGAGAATTAAATTGCAGGAAATAGCTTGCGGGAAGTTGTCTGAAAATATGAAAGAGAGACCAATTTTTTCTTATCGATATTCCTAACTCTCAAAAAAGAAAAGTATCTTGTGCAAGCATATACTAAAATCAACTCATGAATTCATGATAATGTGACAGTCTATATCACCATGTACTCGAAAGTAGGAATTTAGGACCCAGAAACAACAGGTTTCACTCTGCAGCTTCACAGCAGGCAGCTAAGATTCACATAGAGAATAACATATACTCACTTGCTAAGAAGCTTACTTCAAAATGACTGTAGTTATACTTAATCCTATTTTGTGAAAACTAGGAGTTTCTGTGCTCTTAGTTGTTACTGTAGTTCAATATCATGGCTTTCCAAACTGGGTAAACAACCTGTCTTCTTGAAGATAATCATAAGCAATTCATTTTCAAAGAACCTATGAGTTCTCAGTAAGCTATTTATATATTTTAGTGACACTTAAAAACTTTACATATTTAAAGTTCATAAGAGCTCAAGATAATTTTAGAAGCTGTTAAACTTATTAAACATACCCATAATTACACATGTGCATAATTATTTACTATAGATCAGAAGGAAATATTAGCAAGTGTGTATCATACAACTATCTCAACATTATTGCAGGTGTTAATGTAATCGTGTCATAAAACAAATAAATATAGGTATTTTTATTTTGCTTTTTCAAGTTTTATTTTCAGCATTAAAGAGAAAAAGAGAGCAATTTCTCTCTTCATATGTGTAGTTACATTGGTTTTGACCACAATAACGTTGACGTTCAGAAGGCTTTGGTTTCCTCCACACATCTTCATCTTCATCAATCTTTTCTTCTTTTATTAACACTACCTTGATTAAGGCAAGAAGATACTTCTGAGACCACAGGCACTTAGAGCAAATATTTTAAATAAAAGAGTTAAAGATACAACCAATGTTTCTTTAAAACTTTATTAGTGATAAAAGAACATATACTATTTTTTATCTTAATATGCAAAAAAGGCTACCTTAATGAAGTGCACAAATGCACCTTAAAAAAACGTAATTAATTCTGTGAAAAATCAGTCCTGCATCAAATGGAGAAAAGAAAGAGCTGAAGTGAAAGCACATATAGGAAGGAAAGGGTCCTCTTTCACAATCTGAACAAAACCAATACAACAAACAAAAACTTAAGAGGTTCCACTTTCTTCACTTCTTCCCAGAGATTTTTAGTTTTATTTGACCCCCAGGAACAATCCAAAAAGAAAAAGTATTATCCTGTGTTCTCCTATAATGAAGAAGTATATTGTAACATTTTATGTTCTTCTTTTATGTTGATAAGAGCAAGATATACATGGATTTTTTCTGCCAACCTGGATATTAGTTGTCACTTTATTATATAGTTTACCAGTTAGCTTGTGATAGATGTTGATTTTGTATATTTTTTTATGTTTAAGAGTCAAAAACAAAAAGTCAGTATTGTTATCATCAACAAAAGCATGGAATGAAATTTTACATATTCTCTGTATTATTTATGTTATAAAATAGTAGGGTTCCTTTTCTGACATTTACCTAATGTGCAAGATACCTTAAAGAGGCAAGACTTTAGAACAGCTGATAGAACAAAGGGCTTTCACTAAATATCTATGAAGGACAATGGATTAAGTGTTCACTTAAAGTTCATATGATATAATCTGATTAATAAGACTATTTTTCTATTTCTCTGCATGACACAGTATATCATTAGGGAGATTGTTTTTAAAATTTACTGAAGAATTATGATATACAGAACAGTAGTGAAACCACAAGTTTTGACTCAATACCTTTCACCAGCAAAACATATATTAGTATGTATACATAGCACATTATACAAAACATGTATATAAAACATACATACTAATTAACTATCAGAGTAATGCGAATGAAAACTACACTTAGAAACCACTTCACATCCATTAACATGGCTATAATAGAAAAGATAGCTAATAATGAGTCTTGGAAAAAATATAAAGAAATTTGAATCCTCATACTTTCCTGGTGGGAATGCAAAATGGCATAGCTGCTTTGGGAGCTGTCTCACAGTTTCTCAAAAGGTTAATAAGCACAGTTGCCATATGAACCAGCAATTCTTATTCTAGGTATATACCCCAACTTTAGAATGGGTCACATAAACACACACCTATTACAGTCACATACACATATAAATAAGATAGTTAGGGACACAAAATTCAGAATGGGTCACATACTCAGGGTTCTTGGCACTGTCAGTTTTTCTCAGTAGCTCTAGTCTTAATAGGACCGTACACAAATTCAAGTTGCTGTATATCTTTCAAAAGATTGAAAACATATGTCTGTACAACACTTATACATAAATGGTCATAACACCTTTATTATTCATAATAGCTGAACAGAGGAAATGACCAAAAATGATGAACAAATAAACAAATATCATCTGTCCATATAATATTATTCAACCATACAAAAGAATGATGTACTGATAAATCCCCAAGAATGATCAGCCTTGCAAATATGCTAAAAGAAAAATCACAAAGGCTGACATATTGAAAAATTTTATTTATAAGAAAGTTTCAGAATAGGCAAATCTACACCACGACTAGAGCAAGGTTGTCCAGGGCTAGGGTAGAAGAGGAAGGGGAATGACTCCTAGTGGGTATGGGGAGATGCCAATGAAATTGTTCTGAAGTTGATTATGATGATGGCTGCAAACACCAAACAATATACGAGTCACATGTCAATACAGTTGTTTAAAAAAAAAAAAAAATAACAGAAAACTTAATGTGTTTGTCTGTTTGAAGTGAAATACCTAATGTTCATATTTATATATAATAATGTAAAACCAAAAACCCAAGAGATATAATATTACTGTTGTATCAGACAGACCCGGTGGCCCAATAATTTCTGTTGTTCCTTAACAATGTGTATGTCTCTCCTCTTGAGGGGAGAATGAGACACTTCTCTTGCTCACAATCAACAGAATATGACAAAGGTGATAGGGTATGTCACTCACAAGTAAATTACGTTATATGGCTAAGGTAATGAAGTGTCACTCCTATGGTTATATTCTGTCATTTAAGACTCAATGGTGTCAGTTTTCTTACTCTCCTATTGGCTTGAAGAAGAAGGCAGTCATCTTCCCAACTGTCTATGGAAAGTCCACATGCTAAGAAGCTACCGTAAAGCCTGGAGGAGCTGAGAGCCACGGTCCTGTAAGAAGCAGCTACTGAATTCTGCTGATGCGAGTGAGACTGGGAGTACATGCTTCCCCAGTTGATCCTATGGATGAGAAACCAGGCCAAGTAGGTAACTTGACTGCAGCCTGGAATGAAATTCAGCCAAACCTGTCTGGGCTCCTGACCCACAGAAATTGTGCTATAGTAAATATATATATTTAAGACTCTAAGCTTGTGGTGATTTATTATGTAACAACAGGTGGCTGAAATTTTTCTCCTCTCGGGTACTGCAATCCCAGTGAGAAAAGTAAACAACATCTTAATTTCTAATGTGTTGACAATTTTAAATGCATATAATTATAATCATAGAGTATAAATACTTTTGTTTCTGGTTTTTCTTGGGTGTGCTATTGGTTTCTTCATCTTCATCATTATGTAGGATTCTACTGTGTGAATTTAGCAGGGTTTATTTATCTCTTTTATTGTTGATTTACATGAGAGCGTTTTCATTGTTTGAGTTATGCTTTAGGTGAAATACACATAAACACACACCTAGTACAGTCACATACACAGAGAAATAAGATGGTTAGGGACACAAAATTTAGAATGGGTCACATACTCAGGGTAGTTCTACTCTTAATAGGAGCGTACAACAATTTGAGTTGCAGTATATCTTATTTTTCGGAGAGTTTTAATTTTACCTATTTGATAATGCTAACCTGTATTTTTCCATGAAACAACTCTCACATTGTACTGTTCTCTGATATTTTTCATGTTAATTTACATGCTTGTAATTTATCCTTCTCTACTAAAAACAATATATTCTTCTTGAAATACAGACTTTGCTTTTTTATCCCTATCCATTTAGTATTTGTGTAGTGGTCTCATAAACAACATAAACATTGATAAATGATAAACCACTCACATAGGCATTTAGTCTTTTCTCTCTCCCCTCTGCAGTTTTTAAAAAGTTCATCTAAAGGGAGGTGATTGACAATATATGGCTGCTAGCTGTTTAGGCTAATGGTGTTGCAACATTATTTCTGGAAAATGTATGAAAAATTTATGTTATTCTCTCTCACAAAATTGATATTGTAGAGGAACGATTTATCAAATTACACTAGAACATGTGTTGTACAGTATTCTGAGTAGCCTGTGTTTGAAAAACAGGTAAATTCTAAACATAGAGGAAAGGAAAGCACCAAAATCTACACACACTTTGTTATTCTACTTTTTGGCAAATTATTTGAGTCATGTAATTCTTAGTAATAATAATAGATGTATAGTCCTTAAACCGGATGATTTCTAACTTTTCTTTCAGAAGTTCTTTTCTATGACTTTAAGTATTGAGCTGCATGGATGGCAATATTATCAATATAGATTGATAACAGAGAAAAATAAATACACACATATTGTGTACACACACAGAGAAACACTTAAACTTATTCATCTAGTTAAAGTGGTAATAATGTTATTTTACTTGCTAGATGTAATACTAAAAAATTGGGAAAGTGGAAGTTATCATTTTAAAATATATATGCATGTGTTTTAGTTTTTGAATATTCTTTGCTTCCTTATAAGGGAGAATTGTGTCTCTTGTTTTGTACTAACAAATGTTCTACTAGTTTTCTAAGGCTTGGGTTCTGAAATATGCTTTCTTGAAGGTCATTAATGATATTTCACCTGATAAATCTCTGAGCTCTGATTATCAAGCCTCATTCATATAAACAAGGGACGTAGTTCTAACACAAACCTGTACAGTTTTTCTATTACTTCCCTATTTCCCAGGAGTGTCCAGTCTCTGGGCCATGGTGGCTTTCCCTGCTCTCCTCTGCTCTAGAACATGTATTGCTTTGTAATGGCAATGCCACTGAATTCCGATGCTATTCTCCCTTTTCCCTCTTCCTAAGGAGAGATGAGATCTTTGCTACTTTGCTAGACCTCAAATATTTCAGACATTCAATTCCCTCACCTTTCTGAAAGGAAAAAAAGAGAGAGACTCATGGGATTTCTAGGGTGTTTTTAAATTCTGTTAGTCAACACTTTGATATGCTGGGATATCTGTAACACTACTTATATATTTTTCAGTTAACTCACTTTGCTTTCAGAAATATAAAACACTTCTATATTCTTTAAAATACTGTACTCCTTGTTCTAGAAAATAATGCATAGATGTATCTGCAGAACAGTGGGAGGAGAGAAAACCGGGATGATGTAACAGAGCGCAGGTCCTGTGAGCCTGGTGCCAGAATTTACAACTTCCAATCCCGACTCCTACCTTATAGCAGTGTTACCTTTCATTAAAAGAAGCACACAGTGCCTTGCAAAGCAGAAGGCTGGCAGGGGTCATTCTGGGGAGGCCGGCCAGGATTGAAAGGAATCCAAAGAAGTATGGAGGGCGCAGAAGCAATGTGATCAAAGACAGTATCTGAGTAAGAACATGAATGCTGTGTCTGATATATCAAACATAGATATGGGATATTCCTCTTTCTGTAAATTAGGGCAATGATTTGCCTCTTGAATTTATATGTATTCAGTTAAGACAGAACAGGAGACCAGACCATACCTTTAAGTGAAATATTGCAAGAATGTGAAAAGAAACATGACATGTACTCAATACTAGATTGGAACTAGTTTATCAACACTTACGTGCACATGGTGGAAGTGGAAATAAAACTGAAATCAAATAGATGGTGACAGGAGGATGGGCTGGGTAATGTACACTTAGCTGGTATATTCTGGGTTAAAGACACACTTATGTATAACTTTGACTTAAAATGTACAAAAGCAAATTATGTATCCACTTGTGTGTACACTTGTAATAATCCAAAATTTAAAAATAGGGTGAATAAGATGATATAGGGTAAATGATACACTAATTAAATAATGCTAAAAACCCTGCTTTGTTGTCATCATTTGGAATCACATAATTTGTATGAAGTGTCATTAAAATTAATTTAATGTCATTAAACTATATTACTAAATTTATACATAAATATAAATTAAATTGTTTTGATGAATTAACAAAGACCCAAGAATTACAGTATTTTAGTCCTTTAAGACTTGATCTAATTTCCCTAACTAAAACTTTCCCCTTAATATACTTTTCTATTTTCTATGATGACAGCTGTCAAAATGAGGTCCTTAGTCATCAACATTACTGGGAAACTTCTTGGAAATAGTATGATTTTTAAGATCCCACTTCAGCCAGACTGAAACATAAATTGAGGGGTTTGGCCCAGTAATCTGTGCTTTTAAAAGCTTTCTAGATGATTCCAGTGTACCCTTATGTTTAAGAAGCACTATTCTTTGAAATTAAATTTAATCTTTCCTTTATAAATGCCCCGAATTTTGAACTACAGATCTTCAAAGGATGTATTTTCAATATTTCATGAAATCCACTAGGAGTTTTACATTAGCTATGATTAAAATAAATTCTAGTACAGACATCCTTTAATATCATGGGAGATGGGTTTCAGGATCCCCAAAGATGGCAAAATCCACATATACTCAAGTTCATTATATAAAATGTCACCATATTTGCATATAACCTACTTACACACATTTTCTTGTATACTTTAAATCATCTCTACATTACTTATAATTACCTAATACAATGTAAACAATATATAAATAATTGATATGCATTATTATATTTTCTTTACTGTTGCATTGCTATTTTTATTTCTTTATTTATTTTTAGAATTTTTTTATCATCAAATAATAGAATCTGACGATGTGGAATTCATATATCAGGAGGGCCAACTGTAACTTTAGTTACATTGTGCTAGTTATAGATTTGGTTTACTAGTTCTGCGGCTATGATTACTAGAAAATATTTTTATAAAATGTTTTTTGATCCACAGCTGCTATTTATATACCATGCATAAGAAGTTCAAAAGGATGCTTTAGTAGTGAACAGATTTAGAACCACGGACAAGTGCCCTATTTATTTGCAATCATGTGTTACTTACAATTATGATTCATATTTTTCCCTTTTGATTTTCTTAAGGATTTAATGTTCAGACAAAGTGGACTCCCTGGAGTTCCTGACATTTTATTTAAGATGTTTTTGGCTCCTAACACTTAAATTATTATTTTACTTTTAAATTTTAAAAGCAACAGTGAAAATATTTTAAAGACATCTTTAAGTAGCATGATCATTTTTATGAAGTGAATGGTGTTTTTGTTTGTTTGTTTGACTCCTTGTGGCAAATATATGTAGCATAAAGTTTTCCACCTGAACCATCAGTAGGTTTTCGGTGGTGTTCAGTACATTTGTATTCCTGTGTAGTCTCAAAAACTTTTTCATCCTGCGAAACTGAAACTCTACACCCATTAAATAACTCCCCACTCTCCTCTTGCCTCAGCCCCTACTAACCACCATCCTAGTTTTTGTTTCTGTAAATTTGAGTACTGGCAATATCTCAGATAAATGGAATCACAGTACATTTTTTGTTGGTGGTAGTGTTACTGGCTCACATCACTTATCCGTATGTCCTTGAGACTGATTTATGTTATAGTATGTGTCGATATTTCTTTCCTTCTAAGGATAAATACTATTTCATTGTGTGTGTGTACTCCATTTTGTTTATCTCTTTATACATCTAGGTTGTGTGGACATTTAGGTTGTGTGTTAGCTGGGGATGCTATAACAAAATACTGTCACCTATGTAGATTAAATAATGGATTTATTCCTGAGTTTTGGAGGCTGAAAGTCAAAGATCACGGAACTGTCAGAGTTTCTTGACACCTAGACCTCTCACCTCCCCTTCCAGACACCTGCCTTCTCACTGTGTCCTCATATTTTTTTCTCTGTGGCTTTATGCTTCTAGTATCTCTTCCTCTTTTTATAAGGACATCACTCTTCTTGGATTAGAGGCCCATCCTTATAACCTCATTCAACCATAATTACCACCTGAAAGACCCTATTTCTGAATACAGGCCCATTGGGAAGTCAGGATTATGACCTCTAAATGGGGGGCGGAGGGTAGGGACACTATTCCATTCCTAGGAGGTTGCTGCCTCCTTTTGACCACTGTGAATAATTCTGCTTATAATATGGATGTAGAAATCTCTCTGAGACCCTGCTGCCAGTTCTTGTGAATATACACCCAGGAGTGAAATTGTTGGACCACTTTTCTAATTTTTGGAAGAACTACTGTACGATTTTCCATAGAGACAGCATTATTTTACATTTGTGCCAACAATTTATAAGGGCTCCAATTTCTCCATATCTTCACCAACATTTGTTTTCTTTTTTGTAAATAGTAACCATCTGGATGTGAGGTGATAGTTCATTGTGGTTTTGATTATTATTTATCAAAAATTGGATGTTTCTAGAACTATTTTATTTAGTATTAAGTGAAAAAGAATAATTTGATGTCACTGCTGTTTAAAGTACAAAAAGGAAACGATTCTCAATTAAAATTGAGTATGCATTTTACTATAGATAGATTTTGCCAAGTAGTGCAAGTGGTGAATCCAACTGTGCTGTGAGCCTGACTCATATAGAAGAACACCTTCAGAAAACTTCAAATTATAACCTCCACTGCATTCATGCTGTTAATATTTGTTTCTTTCAGTTTAATTAACAAAAAGTTTTGCCTGTTTGTGAGCTTCCCCCCTACTTTGGATTGGCCTGAAAGCCTGTTATTACAAAACTGACCCTATGTTCTTCTTCCCATCCTAAGAAGACATTTTTTTCTCTAGAATTTCAGAAATTTTGAGTTATAAATAAGGAGAATAAGTATATTAGTATAGCAAACTATGCCTTATTTATAATGTATAATTATGAATTTGTGATTAGAGATATATATCTACTGTGTTAATGCTATTTAATCATGTTGTAAAGTTTTTGATGAATATTTCAATCATCTTTCTCTAAAGTGTGCTCTGTAAGTATAGTAATAACTATTTTTTTTTTTTTTAAAAAGGGCTATATCAAGCTACAGGAATAAGTCAAAAATACATTTTATTTTCACTTATTTAATAAATATAATATCTATTACAAAGGAAATGTAAGGAGTGGTTGTATTAATTAATTGTGAATTTTTATTTATTTATTTATTTTTTTTTTTTGAGAGAGAGTCTTACTTGGTCACCTTTGGTAGAGTGCCATGGCATTATATCTCACAGCAACCTCAAAATTTTGAGCTCAAGCAATTCTCTTGTCTCAGCCTCCCGAGTAGCTGGGACTACAGGTGTCCACCATAACACCGGCTATTTTTTAGAGATGGGGTCTCGCACTTGCTCAGGCTGGTCCCAAAACTGTCAGCTCAGGCAGTCTACCCATCTCAGCCCCCAGAGGGCTAGGATTACAGACGTGAGCCACCGCACCCACCTCTAATTTTTATATTTTCTTATTTTCAGTTTCCTTAAAAACTGGTCGTGTATCTCTTCATTATGTGTATTATGAGTGTGTGTGTGTGTGTGTGTGTGTGTGTGTGAGAGAGAGAGAGAGAAAGAAGGCTGAGACAGTATGACTATTGACTTCACTATTTTACTTAATTAAAAACAAAAAAAGCCAGGCTTAAAACTGTAGGATACTTAGAAGAGTCATAATCCAAACCACTTTTTAGGTCACTGTGCCTAAGAACATTTTGTGGCACATGTTCTTTAGCACAAGCGTTGTTTCTCTTCAGGCTCACTTTCTCTTGGTAAATTTTTCAATTTCCAAATAGCTATCATGACTTGTTTTAGACTATAGTTTCCCTTCTGCATGCTATTCCAAAGTGCTCCCACCATAAATCATAGAAAAATCTACATCTGCAAGGCTGGCATCAAGATAAAGTATGTTTTTTGCTGAATAAATTTAAGTTTCCACAACAATTAAGTCAAGGTTGTTGAGGTATTTTATAGATACTTGCAGAGCACTTTTTGTTGGATAATCTTACTAGTTTTCAAGAACTCAAAGGCAAGGTTACATACTCATTCTAAAATAAAAGCCTCTATCAGGATCTTCACCAATACTGTATTTATGCTTTCAGTCACAAACTACAGTTTGTGACCATTAAAAATAATAATAAACTTAGAAACAAACCTTTTTGAGTATATTTTTGGTTGTTTATCAGTGTTTAGTTCTAGGAACAAAGAAGTTTCTCTTATGTGATGCAAAGATTCTATATACAAATTGCAGAATATAACTTTTACCTATTACAATTCAAAATATCTTAATAACCATCTTATCACCAAAAGATAATTCTTATATTTAACCATGAAAGTAATAATTTACCAATGAATTCTTCTAGTGTGTATACTAACATTTTTTTTTTACTAACACAAATTAACAATAAATTAATAGGCAAGTTACATATGCATAAAACGCATTAATAAACATTTTAGAGAAAAAAAAAAAAACAGTGCTCATTTTTCTTTAAATGAAATACCAAAACCATGCTGGTATTACATTTCTACACGAAGAATTTTGTTTTCCTGTCCTAGCTAAATAACATGAAGACAAGTGTTCTTCTGATTTTCTTAAGTAATATTTTCAGTAGAAAATATAACAGATACGTTACTCAGCTTGAAATTTATAAATTCTCAAAGACTTACAAATGCTATTTATTGTGAGAAGTATTTCAGAGTCTCTTCAATGCCATGAAAAAAATAATAGAAGTAGAAGAATTAACTTTTCTTTCAGCTTCCATCTCCAACTGTGGTAGTATGTCTTAGCAGCATGTTCGTCTGTCTAGCAGCCTTGTTCAGCCAAATCAGTCATTCATATGCCACTGACGAATATGCCACATATTCTTCTGAATATGTCAGAAGAAAGTTGACATATTCACAGAAGTTTCATGATTCTCCAAAAAAAAGTTGGAAAACAATGACATCAAGCTGTATTGTTACATATATGGATCAGAAAAATAAATATACTAATTAAAGAGGCATTTCAAAACCCGGCTTAGAACTACTTACTTGTGTACATATAAGAACATTCTACATCAAATGGACTTCATGGGAAATAATTTGTTAATTGATTTAAGTTTTCCCTAAATAAAAATTTTAGCAGTTTATTCTAGTTACTTTAGAATTTATTTTTTTTTTTTTTTTTTTTTTTTTTAGTATTATTAGTATTTTATTATTATTATAGATAAAAATATGCACCATAGATGTGGCCCAACCCATCACCCTCCCTCCACCCAAACCTCCCCCCTCCCTTCCCCTTCCTTGGTCCTCTCCTCATAGT
>CAUYPK010130176.1:0-143012 GCA_963574355.1 Loris lydekkerianus
TTCAAACCCAGCCCTGGCCAAACTGCAACCAAAAAATAGCTGGGCGTTGTGGCGGGCGCCTGTAGTCCCAGCTGCTCGGGAGGCTGAGGCAGGAGAATCGCGGAAGCCCAAGAGCTGGAGGTTGCTGTGAGTCCTGTGACGTCACAGCACTCCACCGAGGGTGGTAAAGTGAGACTCTGTCTCTACAAAAAAAAAAAAAAAAGAAAAGTAGCCAGGCATTGTGGCAGGTGCCTGTAGTCCCAGCTACTTGGGAGGCTGAGGCAAGAGAATCTCTTAAGCCCAAGAGTTGGAGGTTGCTTTGAGCTGTGTCGCCACAGAACTCTACCAAGAGCACAAAGTGAGACTTTGTCTCAAAAAAAAAAAAAAGAAAGAAAGAAAAGACTTTGTCAATGCAGGGAAGAATGCCAAATGCCTGACAGACTTCATTTTAGCAAAGTGTCAGTGTGATCTTTGCTTGAGTTTAGGAAGAAAGAAGGTGACTGATAATCATAGGCTGGAAAATGAATGAGAATTCTCAAGATTCCAAGGATAAATTATTCCTTCAAGAAACCTGACTGTGAAAGGGAGAGAAAGGCAGTTGCTGAAGAGGATCCAGGATCACTAAGTGTAGACATATTCACAAATTGCCTAGGAAACCCCCCAAATGAATAGATTGCAGAGAAGGGAAGCTGGCAATAAGTGATGAGAGCAAAACCAAGGGCTGGAACAGAGAAAAGTGATCATGTGATCAGGTTAGGGGTCAACTACCCCTGGGCAGGGGAAAGTCGTTCACCAGAGAGTAGAAGGGGGTGAAGGCAGATGTAACCAAAGACAAGTTTATAGCATTAGCATCAGAAAAGTGAAAGAATGAAATAAAAAGGAAGGGGGCGGGGGGGGGGGAACCCAAACTTTTCCTCCACACAAGGAATCTACAGGTTGTGAATTTTTTCTGAGAAGCATGCATGTTGGCATGAAATGAGTAGACCCACCTGGTTAGACCCACCTGGTAAGGCACAGTGAGAGGGGAAAAACTGGAAAACTGTATATTGTTGAAATCCACATGCTTTAACAAGCACTCAGGATGCACCAGCTAAGTGGCTGGCACTGGAGATACCGAAAGTGATTTCCCTAGGGGACTGCGGTGGGGAACACACCACAGCTCAACTCGGACTTCCTCATTAACCTCTTCCTTAGCTGGGAATCAAGAAAAAACATCTTCCTCTACACTATTTTCTTTCTCTTTTATTTATTTTTTATTTTTTTGAGACAGATGTCACCCTCTGTAGACTGTTGTAGCGTCACAGTTCACAGCAACCTCAAACTCTTGGGCTTAAGTGATTCTCTTGCCTTGGCCTCCCAAGTAGCTGGGACTACAGGCACCTGCCACAACACCTATTTCTTTTTTGTTGCAGTTTTGTTGTTTAGCTGGCCCAGGGTGGGTTCAAACCCGCCAGCCTCGGTGTATGTGGCCGATGCCATAACCACTGTGCTACAGGCACTGAGCCTCTCTACACTATTTTCATTCTCTCAACTTCAGTTCTAACCTAAAGTGCCTCCTCCAAGCATCTCTGGAAGAAAAGCCATTGGCCTGTTCAAGTATTTGACTACTTTAAAAAAAAATCAATGTGGTACTGTTAGAAGACTTGAAATTTGCCATGCTGTTGTTCCATAGCCTCATGTTTAGGGATATGTATGTGGGTGCGGGGTTACGGTGGGAAGGGACAGGCTGAGCACGTGTCTCATGCCTGTCATCCTAGCATTCTGGGAGGCCAAGGCAGGTGGATCACTTCAGCTCAGGAGTCTGAGACTAGCCTGAGTAAGAATAAGACACCATTTCTACTAAAAAGAGAAAATCTAGCCAGGCGTTATGGCAGGCACCTGTACTTCCAGCTACTGGGGAGGCTGAGGCAAGAGGATCACTTGAGCCCAGTTGTTTGAGGATGCTATGAGCTGTGACAATGCCACAGCACTCTACCCAAGGCAACAGAGTGAGACTCTGTCTCCAAAAAAAGAAGGGAAGGAGCAGGCAGGTAACAGGTCTCTAATGCTATATAAAACACCTTAGACCTGCTCAGTCTAACAGCAGGTTCACCAAAGTTAGCAGGCTACGCTTTTACTTTCTGACAGATATTTAAATAGCAGAAAAAGAAACATCTCCTAATCTGGTCAGTTAGTACTCTCCTGCCAAACTAGAAAGCCCTAAACCTAAATAACAACTATAGTCAGGATTATTTCTGGGGGTGGGGCGGAAGGAACAAGTTTATAATTTTAATAACGCCAAATACTTTCCTCTTGGGAATATTTTTTTCTCCCTCAGTCCTAAATAGACACACGTAAGTGGCAACCCAGTGTTTTACTAAAGACTGAAAGTGGAACCAGTAAAGAATTCTCCCTATGGCAGTAACTGAAAAACTTCACTCTCTGATCTGTTAACCTCCTCCTGATCTTGAAAGAAAATTATTATCAAATCTTCACTGAGGGCTTAAAAATTCCTTCCCAAACTCCCCTCACCCTCTTCTGAAAGGACAGACTTGACAATTTAATCTTCAAAATTCTCAGTATCAGACTGCTCTTCTACTGAGCTCGTTTGAGCTAAAGGGGAGGAAAAAATGGGAGACACAAGCTGGGGATAAATAAGAACATTTTCTATGCCCTACGGAAGAACTCTCTGGATGAGGCCAGGGCAAGTTAGCACATGGGAAATAATATTGTCAGCTTGGTACGTTCGCTGGTATTTCTTGGGAGACTTAGCCCTGCTGAAAATTTTAGTGTTACTAACAAGGTAAAGATAAATTACCTACTTCAGGTGGGCAGAGTACAGTCATAGAGGCAAGAGGGCAGATAATGTAATTTCTACCTATTAAGTCCAGGATTCATAGGTAATGTTACAACACTTCACTTGTTCACCTGCTTGAGGCAAATCATCTAAAGTTGATCAGTGGTTGTCATAGGCTTTCCCAGGAAAGGAGGGAGGAGTAGAAGGATTGGGGCTGGTTTGCAGGATCTCCAAAACCACCTTGCAAACTTCTGAAAACCAAGGAAATAAAGTCCCCAAGGTTCTCATCCAATCTGTTCTGATTTTAATTAACTGCTCTGGGCACCAAGGCACTTTTGCAACAACAGGCCTTAAACAGATGTGTAGACAACTACATCCTGGAATCATGACATCTCCAGTGAACCCAATGGATGGCACTTTACAAAACTCCTTTAATATACCGAATTAAAATGCCCCCCAGTCTCAAAGATGTACCTTTTCTGACATGGCAAATCAGAAAATGTCTGATAACAAGCTTCACAGAATCATCTCCAGCTTACTGAGGGTGGTACCACTCCTGTCACTAATGTATTCCTACAATGGTTAAAAGCATCTATATTGTAAGTGCATGAAGAAAATCCAAGTTATGGATCATTAATTCAGAACAAGCTTAGCTTCTTCATGTACATTATCCTTAAAAAGCAATTAAAGTACAACTGCAATGGTTTTGAAAGGAAATGCTATGAAAAGCCTATCAATATGGCTTAAGCTAAGCCTCTCTGAAAAACTGCTAAGTAATTATGTATTTGGAGAAGTGAAGAAGAAAGTGGCCACTCTCCCCTAGAAGAATGCATCTTACTGGCCAGGCACTGAGCTTATCTCATGTGACCCTCACAACAATTCTGGCAAAGTGGACTAGTTCTTCCCATCTTCAGCTGAGAAAACCAAACTTTAGGGGAAGTTAAGTGACTTGCTAAAGGTCACAGGTCGAGGGTAGCAAAGCCATTTGAACCTAGGTCACTCAGACCTTAAAGCTTACGCTCTTGAGAAGTATTGCTGATTTTCAAAAAAAAAGAAAAAAGAAATCAGTCTACCCTGTGGTCTATCTCCTCTTAACTTTTGCTCTCTCTCTCAACGGGAACTTTCCTGTCAGCATATAAGCACTCTCCAGGATCTCCCAGGTTTTAAAAACTCTTTCTTGTTAAAAGGGAAGTACAAATTACAACCACAGCAGGTTACCACTAGACACCCACAGGAATGACTAAAATGGAAAAGAGATATTAGCACGTGTTGGTGAGGATGTAGAGCAACTGGAACTTAATGCTGCAGGTGAAAGTGTAAACAAGTGCAACTGATTTGGAAATTTACACACACACATTTACTTCCACGGCTTTGCAACCCCACTTCCAGGTGTATGCCCAACAGAAATATGCTGACCAAAAGAAGTAAACAGTAATGTTCTTGGAAGCACTATTGTAATAACCCTGTCTGGAAACAATCCAGGTGTGCAGCAACAATAGAAGGGAGGAGTAAATTACAATTCTTAAAGCAATGAGAACAAACAATACAGATGACTCTTACGGTGATGAGTGAAAGCAGTGGGAACAAACGAACACATACTAAATTATTCCATTATATAAATTCAAGAGCAGTCAAACTAATCTGGCGCTTGAAACCAGGATAGTGGTTGCTCTGGGGTGTAGAATAGTAGATGCAAGGTGGCAGAAGGGAGCTTCTGGTAACATTCTCTCTTAGTCAGCGTGATTTCCCAGATAGGCTTACTTTGTGAAAATTCATCAAACTGTACATTCACAATATATATACTTCTCTAGTTACATTTTGATTAAAAGTTGAGATGAGAAATTTTTTAAAGCACCTAGAATATATGTAATTTGTTAAAAAAAAAAACAAAAAAAAAAAAACCCCAACCCCTGGCTGGGCACCTGTGGCTCAAGCAGCTAAGATGCCAGCCACATACAATTGAGCTGGCGGCTTCGAATCCAGCCTGGGCCCACCAAACAACAATGAAGGTTCAACCAAAAGATAGCCAGGCGTTGTGGCAGGCGCCTGTAGTCCCAGCTACTTGGGAGGCGGAGGCAGGAGAATCCCTTGAACCCAGGAGTTGGAGGTTGCTATGAGCTGTGATGCCATGGCACTCTACCCAGGGTGACAGCTTGAGGCTCTGTCTCAAAAAAAAAAAAAAAAAAAAAAAAAAGAGAGAGAGAGAGAGAAAAAAAATCCAATCCCATTTTCACCCTACCATTTCCCCATCCCCAGTGAAGTTCCTTTTCTGTTCTCCTCTAAATCAATATTCCTCCAAATATTTGACTTCATTTCCTTAACCTTTAATTTACACTTCAACCTTCTCGTCTAGCTTAACCCAACCATTCCATCTAATCTCTTTTCAAGGTCACAGAGGAATTCCAAGTGGCCAGATCTAACCAGCACTTCTCTGTCCTCATCTTACTCCACCTCCCAGCGGTGCTGGACACAGCAACCCTTCCCTCCCCCAATCACTCTTCCCTCTAATTGTTGCTTACCTTCCACAACTCTGCACCCTTGACTTTCTTCCTACATCAAAGCCACCTTGCTGGCCCTTCTGCCTTCCCTTTTTTTTTTTTTTTGAAACAGTTTCATTATGTCACTCTCGGTAGAGTGCTGTGGTGTCACAGCATACAGCAAACTCCAACTCTTGGACTTAAGCGATTCTCTTGCCTCAGCCTCTCAAGTAGCTGGGACAACAGACACCCGCCGCAACACCTGGCCATTTTTTGGTTGTAATTGTCATTGTTGTTTGGCAGGCCTGGGCTGGATTTGAACCCACCAGCTCTGGTGTATGTGACTGGCGCCTTAGCCGCTTGAGCTATAAGCGCTGAGCCCCCTCTGTTCTTAAATGCTGTGAGTGTCCCTTTTCCATGCACCTCAGGTAGCTTTTTTTTTTTGAGACAGTCTTACTCTATTGCCCTGGGTAAAGTGCTGTTAGTGTCATTGCTCACAAGCAACCTCAAACTCCTGGCCTCAAACAATGAGGCCTTAACCTCCCAAGTAGCTGGGACTATAGGCACCCACCATACTGTCCAGCTAAATTTTCTATTTTTAGTAGAGATGGGGTCTCCCTCTTGCTCAAGTTGGCCTCCAACTCCTGAGCTAAAGCAATCCACCTAGCTGGGCCTCCCAGAGTGCTACGATTACAGGAGTGAGCCACCTTACCCAGCTACTTGGCTACTTTAAACACCTATTTCCTTCCTAAATTCCTACCTCAATCTCCCTTGCCCCTGACAGTGGGCTAACTCATCATCTTTTATCTACTACTTACATTCCTCAGCTTAAGCCCTTTCGATTTGATGTTTGTTCCTTCCACCTGGTCTATCCTCCCCAGAACCTCACATGGTTGGCTCCTTCTTGCCATCCAAGCATCGGCTTAAACATCGCTTGCCAATCTCACACATAGAACTTGGTACCAGCTTATTTTATTTACTTATTTGTGTACTGCCTTCCCTGTCTAGACTAGAAACTCCATGAGGGCAGGGACTTTTTCTTCTCAAAAATAAATAAAATCAAATTAAAATAAAAATCCCTACTCCCTACTTCTCTAGTTCATGTCATGCTACTTAATCACAAGCCTCAACCATAGTGACCCTGCAATTCTTTGGGCACACCAGTCCCCCTTCCAGCCTTGTTCTCTCTCTTGCCTCTTCTATCTTCAGCCTTTAGCTCTCGTCTCAAATGTCACCTATAAGGAGTTCTCCCCAGTCACACACACAGGTACTATTAGAATCTTCTATTCTGTTTGTTGATGTCCAAATGGGCAGGAGCCTGGTCTGTCCTCACCCCCATCCACAGAAGCCAGTGCAGGGCCACTTCACAGTGCACCCAGATAACTTGTGGAATGAACAAGCTGAGGTCAGAGAACATTCGATATTTTATCAGCGCAGCTGATGAGGCAAGTACTAGTTACCTCTCCTTGGAGGCAAAAAGTGAGCACAAGAAAGAAAAAGTCCTGTAACAGAAATGAGGGGCGGCTAACCTTAGGCAAGTTACTTAAGCTTTTTAAGCCTGTTTCCTCAACTCTCTAAACAGAATAATTATTCCCTGTGTTGCAGCGTTAAGTTTAGGAATAAGAAATAACATAAAGTACCTGATCTGTGGCAACCATTAGATAAAATTACTGAACTATATGTTACAACTGTGGGTGCGGTGGCTCACGTCTGTAATCCTAGTACTCTGGGAAGCCAAGCGGGTGGATCACGTGAGCTCCCAAGTTCAAGACCAGCCTGAGCCAGAGCGAGCCCTCGTCTCTAAAAATAGCTGGGCATAGCTAGGCATTGTGGCGGGTGCCTGTAGTCGCAGCTACTTGGGAGACTAAGGTAAGAGAATCACTTAAGCCCAAAAGTTTGAGGGTGCTGTGAGCTGTGACACCAGGGCAATCTACCAAGGGTGACGGAATAAGACTCCATCTCATAAATAAATAAATAAATAAATAGAATAACAATAGTCGGGCTTTGTGGTGGGTTCTTGTAGTCCCAGCTACAAAAAAAAAAAAAAAAAAATCACATGAGCCCAAGAGTTTAAGGTTGCTGTGAGCTGTGACACCACCATACTCTACTGTGGGCAACAAAGTGAGACTGTCTCAAAAAAAAAAAAAAAAAAAAGCAACAGCCTATGTCTCCTCCTTTCTCTGGTCACCCAATGCTTAAATCTCCTACCACCCAAGGCACTGGTGGGGCAGGCTCTGACAAAGCTGATTACACCTGACAACACAATAAACCATCATCTATATCTTGAGAACTCACCTGAAATTTAAAATCATCTCTTAAGTTGGAAGGCTCCCTACTTTTAAAAGTAACCCAGACTGGCAAGAAACTTGAACTTCCTTGAAACTGTTAATTCAACAGAATCTCAGGATTGCATTTGGAATTTTCCAGTAAACCTGTCTTAGGTATCCACCCTAACTTGGGAAGATTTAAAATGCTGGTGACAACACAATGAGCATGAAACAGGGCAACTGTTGCATTAGTGAATAAGCAACCTGCTGAGTAAACTGGTCTCACTTGCTGGGTGTGGACAGCGAAGCATGTTCTCTGTGACACTGAGGTTATTTCTGAGATCTTTGTTTTAGAATAAAGAATTCAGAATACTTAAATAACAGAGGAGACAAGTTCATGGTAGAACTTTAGAAACCAAGGCTGTTATTGGAACAGTTACACTGCTGAATTGGTACACGGGCTGGACATAAACAAGGAATATTTCACAGACAGGAATTTTTTGTTCCTAAGGCATTAAATCCTAATGGGCATTTTCCATCCTCCAAGGCAGTCTTTTGGATGTGGGTAAGGGACAACGTATATTTCCTAAGTAAAAATTGTATTTTACGGCTAAATTTTAAGAAAACAGAACAATTGTGTTGGGGGAGATACTCCCAAATTTTACTTCAGCTATAGAATCAGATTGACTTTAAATTCTGGTTCTACTAATGAAGGGGTTTAAGTTGCCTCTATGAGCTTCATTAATAACAGGAATAAACTGATCTATACCTCACAGCTGGACACACAGCAGTATTCAGTATAAAGAGGTGTCATACCTATACCTGGCTTTTCAATCTTACATAAAGAGCCAAGGGCAGTGCTAGACCTTCAGTAAACATTAGGCATTATGACAAGGCCCTGGCACTAGCTACAGAGGATTAGATGTTTGCCTCTCCAAACCAGAGCTTCTATTCACCAAGATGTCAGTGACTTCAAAGACAGTAGGAATAGAGTCCCCTTTCTCTTCCAGTTCCTTATTAAAGAGTTATACTTTAAGCTCTGTGCCCATAGCTCAGTGAGTAGGGTGCCAGCCACATACACTGGGGTGGCAGGTTCGAGCCCAGCCCAGAACTGCTAAACAATGACAACTACAACAACAACAAAAAAAATGGCCAGGCATTGTAGTCCCAGCTACTCGGGAGGCTGAGGCAAGAGAATCACTTGAGCCCAAAAGTTTGAAGTTGCTGTGAGCTGTGATGTCACAGCACTCTACCAAGGGCAACATACTGAGACTACATCTCCAAAAAAAAATTATATGTTAATATAAAGAACTAAAGCTTTAGTAGTGAGCTGATCTTTTGTGCTTTTATTTCAGATGGCAGGCAAGGGAAAAATCAGGGTGTTATTCAGAGTCAGCATTCCTGAAATTCCTTCTGAGATGATAAGGACAAAGTTAAAACCTTACAAAATACCCAACATGGGCCAAGTTTGCATCTATGTTTCATTTAGCACAATAACCCTACAAAAATCAGAATTAAAATGCTCATTTTGTGAATGAAGGGGCTGGACCTTGAGGGTTGCGTGGCTGACAACTTGTAGGACATGGATGTGAGTCCAAGTTCCCTGACTAATTGGGGCCCTGTAGAAAGACAGGGTAGCTTGCACCATCCACACTGCCTGTGGACTGGGAGGGCAAAGTTAGTGATTTCATGGAGTTAGGGGCCTGAACGGAAGAAAGAGTCTCACTCTATCACCAGGGCTAGAGTGCCAGTGGCCTCAGTCTAGCTCACAGCAACCTAAAACTCAATCAACCTGCCTCAGCCTCTCAAGTAGCTGGGACTACAGGTGTGCACCACAACATCAAACTAGTTTTTCTATTTTTAGTTTGTGCGTGTGTGGGGGGGGGCGGGGGTAGAGGGCTTCTCCCTCTTGCTCAGAGTGGTCTCAAACCCCTGAGCTCCCACCTCGCCTTCCTACAGTGTTAGAATTATAGGTGTGAGCCCCTCACCCAGCTAGGGAAGATATACTTAATACTCACCCCCTTCTAAAGACACCAAAAAGGACCACCTACTCACCAAGCCAAGCATCCAACACTTAAGAGATTATATACAGTGAGAAGAAGATGGAGTCAGTCAGGCTAGGGCCCAGACGACACAGCTGGTCTGGCTGGTTTTGATCCCATGTGACCTTCACCTCACAGTTCCCATTCTTGTTGTTTTGTAAATTCAGCTATAATCTCAAAATACGTATCTTGAGTAGTTTATAGCTATTGATTTAGGAGATTAACTTTTTTTTTTTAATGAGACGGTGTCTCACTATGTCACCCTCTGGTAGAGTGCTGTGGCATCACAGCTCACAGCAATAGATTAACTTTTGAATTTAAAATGTTGTTTTGGGCTCAGCACTTGTAGCTCAGTGGCTAAGGTGCCAGCCACATACACTGGAGTTGGTGGGTTCGAACCTAGCTCGGGCCTGCAAACAGTGACAACTACAACCAAAAAACATCTGGGCATTGTGGTGGGCACCTGTAGTCCCAACTACTTGGGAGGCTGAGGCAAGAGATTTGCTTGCCTCAAGAGTTTGAGGTTGCTGTGAGCTATGACACTACAGCACTCTACCAAGGGTAACATAATGACTGACTCAAAAAAAAAAAAAAAAAAGACATGTTTTGGAGGAGCAGCTCAGTAGCTCACCTGTAATCCTAGCACTCTGGAAGGCCAGTGGATTGCCTGAGCTCAGAAGTTCAGAGACCAGCCTGAGCAAGAGCATGACCCCATCTCTAAAAACTAGCCAGGCGTCACGGCAGGCACATCAAACACTTGGGCTCAGGCGATCCTCTTGCCTCAGTTTTTCATTTTTAGTAGAGACAGGGTCTCACTCTTACTCAGGCTGGTCTCAAACCCATGAGCTCAAACAGTACACCTGCCTCAGCCTCCCAGAGTGTTAGGATTACAGGTGTGAGCCACTGCACCCAGTTTTTTTTAAAACAGAACTCTGAGGGTCTGTTTATTAGGAAGGACATGTCAGTACTTTATCAAAGATGTAGAGATTGGAGAGAGGTGAGATGAAGGCCCCTGGCCAAGATGAGGACAGAAGGCATGAGTCCCAACTCCTACAAAGGCTGCAAAAATATGGAACACTTCACAAATTTGTGTATCATCTAGTACAAGGACCATGCTAATCTCTCTATATCGTTCCAATTTTAGTTTACGTGCTGTGCTGCTGAAGCAAGCACACATTTCAGTTTCTGTTCTTACCTTTGTTCAGCAGAGGCGGGGTTTTGACTGAATTATTTCTACTGCAAATAATGTTCTATTAGTGTCCTTTTATTAAATGTTTTCAGGCTGGGCATGGTAGCTCATGCCTATAATCCCAGCACTTTGGGAAGTTGAGGTGGGAAGCTCACTTGACTCCAGGAATTCAAGGTTACAATGAGCTATGATCATACCACTGCACTCCAGCCTGGGAAAGAGAGATCCTATCTCTTAAAAAAAAAAAAAAAAAAAAAAAAGTTTTCACTGGGTAACTACTAAATAATAATGAAAGTAAATCCTCAGTGCTCAAGACATTACTCCTAGCTTGAGTTGCCCTATTATTCTTTCAGCCCCTCAAACACCAACCTTATTTTGGCTTCAGGAATTTCCCTCAAGCTGTTCTCTCAGCCTGGGCCTCTTTTCCCACCCTACTTCCCTTATATCATTAATTTTGTAAGGGAACCTTTCCCTAACCATGAGCTCTCATAGTATCTTACACACGTCCCTATAACTCCAATTCATTGTTAAGATTGTCTATTTAACACTTCTCTCTGCCAGTTCCTGTGGGGATTCCAAGAGGAACTACACCGGCAGGTCCCTGCATCTGATGGTGATTGCTTCAGGGGAATGAGCATTCTAGCAGCACTATATCTAATCAATTGGCCAACAATTCGTATAATTCTTTTAAAGTATTTTTCTCCTATAGTTGAGGTGTGAAAGTGAACTGCGAAACAAGAGTAGGTCTATTTCACAGCTTTATTCTCAGCCTTAATGCCAGGCAAATGGAATCATCATGCATTTAGTGAATTAATAAGTCAGGAGAATGGCAAGAAAGCTTTTTTTAATTTAGAAAAAAAAGATCAGAGGCTGGGTGCAGTGGTTTATGCCTCTAATCTCAATAGTTTGGGAGACCAAGGCAGGAGACTACTTACAGCAGGAGTTCAAGATTAGCCCAAGTAACAGAGTGAGACCCCATCTCTACAAAAATAATAATAATGATGAAAAAAAATTAATTGGCATGGTAGCCTGCACCTGTAGTACTAGCTACGTAAGAGGCTGAAGTGGGAGGATCACTTAGCCCAGGAGTTCAAGGTTTCAGTGAGCTATGACCACACTATTACACTTCAGTTGGGCAAAAGAGTTAGACCCTGTCTCAAAAAAAAGACTGGGGCAGCGACTGTGGCTCAGTGGGTAGGGTGCCAGCCCTATATACTGAGGGTGGTGGGTTCAAACCCAGCCCCGGCCAAACTGCAACAAAAAAATAGCCAGACGTTATGGTGGGCGCCTGTAGTTCCAGCTACTTGGGAGGCTAAGGCAAGAGAATGGCTTAAGCCTAAGACCTGGAGGTTGCTGTAAACTGTGACGCCATGGCACACTACCGAGGTGGACAAAGTAAGACTCCGTCTCTAAAAATAAAGACAAAATTTTATGCTTAAGAAAGACAATTATGATTCCACAATGATTTTAAATACATATAACGATTCAATACCTTTAACATGCCTACCTCAGACATACTGAAGATAATTCTTTGTTTCCTAAGTCATTAAAATGTGGTTTATAGATTAACACCTAGTATGTGCTGTATATGTAAGGCGATAACCATGGATCTAAAATTTGCTATTTGAAAAAAACAAGGAACATGGCTTTGTGGCTTGGTGCCTGTGGCTCAAGCGGCTAAGGCACCAGCCACATAAACCTGAGCTGGCGGGTTCGAATCAGCCCTGACCTGCCAAACAACAATGGCTGTAACCAAAAAATAGCTGGGCGTTGTGGTGGGCGCCTGTAGTCCCAACTACTTGGGAGGCGGAGGCAGGAGACGCGCTTGAGCCCAGGAGTTGGAGGTTGCTGTGAGCTGTGATGCCATAGCACTCTACCCAGAGGGACAGCTTGAGGCTCTGTCTCAAAAAAAAGGAAAGAAAAGTAACAAGTTGACCTTCAAAAAATAACAGAAAATGTTTAAACTGACAGTTATGACAGCAGTAGAAAAACAGAAAGGGAGAGCCCGGAACAGGAACAACCGTAACTTCCATCTCTTCCGTGCATCAAAAGGCACACAGGGTTTGTACCTTCACTGTGGTTTTGGTTCAGAAAAGTGCTGCAATGGGAATTGCAAATACAAATAAACATGAAAACAACAACACAGAAGTAAAATAACCAGAGAAAAGAAATGCTAGAAATCAAACTGACCTCAACCAGATACACCCACGTCTGGGGGAAGTGCTGCCCGTTGTTCCTGACTCACATAGCCCAAGCTAGGTAGAAGGAGAAACATAACAAAAAGATAATCAGAAAGAGAACAGCAGAGGGTCTTGGAGCATACATAATGTGTTAAAATGACAATATGAATGAGAGGGAAAGGAGAGAGATTTACTTCCCACTGGCAGTAAGTAAGCTCTTTTCCTTAAGTGATAACTGTTGTGAACAACGAAAAGAATACATAATAATCACAAGTTATAAATGTTCTTGGAAACTCCCTGGTTTCAACTAGTCTATGACAAATATCTGCAGAGGGACCTCAGCATCTGCTATGAAGTTCAGGGAAAAGTAATTCTAACCAATGGAGCTGAGCCAAAATGTCACCCCCGGGGTCTGACCAATTAAATGGCTGCGTCTTAGTGTGGAGTTCAGAAGAGATGACAGATTGAACACTGCAACAGAGAAACCTACGCGTTTCATTTCAGCCTAGGCATTCTGCCCCAAAGGATGAGTCAATCAGGAAAGCAAGCAGTTCAGAGTAAAGTGTTCTAGCCATGTTGAAAACAGAATAAATGGACCTGCACTTTAATTACAGCAGGATCTTCTTCCATCAAAACTGATGACAAAGCTCATTAAGGATAAAGAGACTCTGATCCCTTACACTCTTGTGCAGGAAATAGGATTTACTAGCTAAGGTTTTCTGGACCTTAAAGCTGAAGAAACTGCTTTCATAAGATATTATCACAGTGACTAATAGGTAATGTGGATTTTATTTCTCTATTTCTTTTTTTTTTTTTTTTTTGAGACAGAATCTCAGTTTTGTCACCCTCAGTAGAGCGATGTGACATCATAGCTCACGGCAACCTCAAACTCTTGGGCACAAGCAATTTTCTTGCCTCAGCCTCCTGAGTAGCTGGGACTACAAGCGCCTGCCACAACACCCTGCTATTTTTAGAAATAGGGTCTTGCCCTTGCTCAGGCTGATCTTGACCTCCTGAGCTCAGGCAATCCACCCATCTCAGCCCCCCAGAACACTAGGATTACAGGTGTGAGCCATAGAACTTGGCTAGGTAAGGAGAATTTTAAGAGAAACAAACAAAGAAAGAAGCCAGGGAATAGGTAAGAAGGTTTCTGGCACTCCAATGCCCTGAGAAAAAGCAGCACTTAGGACAGGTATTCATTCTGTCATTACTACTCAATTTGCCTTTTTAAAGTAGACTGCACAGAAGTTACTACAATCAAGTGTACTGTGGTGTGGAATGAATAGAACTCTAGATTCTGGGGTTATTTAACCCCTTTAAACCTTATTTTCCTCGAACCACAATGCTACAATAAAAAGATACTTAAGAGGATTAAAATAATGCATGTCAGGGGCGGTGCCTTGTGGCCAGTGGGTAGGGTGCCTGCCCCATATACCGAAGGTGGCGAGTTCCAACCAGGCCCTGGCCAAAGTGCAACAACAACAAAAAAATAGCTGGGCATTGTGGCAGGCACCTATAGCCCAAGCTACACGGGAGGCTGAGGCAAAAGAATCACCTAAGCCCAGGAGTTGGAGGTTGCTGTGAGCTGTGACGCCACAGCACTCTACCGAGGGCAATAAAATGAGACTTTGTCTCAAAAAAATAATAATAATGCATGTCAAAGCAGTGCCCAGCACATAATTGGCATTCTATTCGTTAAAGGTTGGCTGTAAATAATTTAAAGGAAGTATTTTTTAATATTCTTTAAAGAGACAAAATTTATCTGCTCTATCTCCTGCTTTTTTAACTTTAGGCATACCAACACCTTTAACCAGGTTTAATTTCTGAACCCCTCCTCCAAGAACTAAATGATGCCAGGACCCTCCCAAGAGCTCTTAATGATCCCTTGAAAAGCCTCTCTTCCAGGTGGTTAGACTTGGTTTATCCTCCTAGCAGCCCCAGGCTGTTAAATCTCTTCCCAGTCCCACTCCAGATCCTGGCCTCTGCCCCACAGTCTAGCCAGTATAGAATTTCTCCCTTAGCTCCTGCATCCTCCTTCCCTGACAAATTCAGAGAAGAGTGAATGCATACCTCTGGCCCCTACCTGTGCACTGTAACTGCTTGCACTGCACTGAAGTCAGATGAGAAATTTTGTGATAAATCCAGGATGAATTCAGACTAAGCAACCTTCCCCACCAGACCTTTAGCTTGATTTAACATTTGATCTCAATCTGAAAATTATGCTGACTTTCTGAAATGGTTTCTGCTCTTGCCAAGATATGATATGCCCAGCATCTATCCCAAAAAGCAGAAATGGAGATTTCTAGTCATATTCTCTTTCCAAAGAACACCTGTGCTTACCCTGGTCTTCAGGTTTAACTCTTTGCCCATATCCCACAAGAAAGTGCAAAATGCCTCATAATCACTACCTGTTAATAGATTCAAGAAAAAAGACACTTATGCTAGTATCAGAAAAAGAATGCTGTTCTCCTGGGTTTGCAAACAATGTGACCTGTTTGTACCCGCATATTAATCTGAAATTAAAAAACAAGAATTTGGAGGGGTGAGGGGCCTTTTTTGAGACAGAGTTTCAAGCAACACAGCTCACAGCAACCTCAAACTCTTGGGCTCAAGGAATCCTCTTGCCTCAGATTTTTTATTTTTAGTAGAGACGGGGTGTCTTACGCTTGCTCAGGCTGGTCTTGAACTCATAAACTCAAGCAATCCACCCGCCTCAGCCTCCCAGAGTGCTGGGATTACAGGAGTACTTTGCACATAGTCACTAGACCAGGCGTCCTCAAACTTTTTAAACAGGTGGCCAATTCACTGTCCCTCAGACCATTGGAGGACCAGACCGTAGTTTAAAAAAAAAAAACAAAAAAACTATGAACAAATTCAAATGCACACTGTACATACCTTATTGTGAAGTAAAAAAACAAAACGGGAACAAATACAATCACACTGCCTCATGTGGCCCACGGGCCGCAGTTTGAGGACCCCTGCACTAGACCATCCACATTGAGATATGCTGCTACTTTACCCATTTGCTTTTACAATTACAAAGGGTAAGGATAGTCTTCTTTGCAATGTGGCAAGGATACAGAATGCGCAAAAACATTATCAATACCTCTACCTACCCCATATTATGGTTTGAGGCCAGCAGAATGGACCTACTCTGAAATCTCTCAAGCGGTTGTTACGATCTACAAAGATTCCAAGATGATTTTCTGTAGGTGATTATCCTATAGCCAATCCAGCCCCCTAATGAACAGAATAAAGCAGATTTCACAGTAGAAAGCAAGGAGAAACAGGAGGTGGGTTGCTGAGACTGTTTATCAGCCAAGTGATGGCAAACAAATTAATCTCTCTACTCCAGACATTTGTCAAGGGATGAAACAATTCATCAGCTAGCATTACATCCAGCCTCCAGGACTCAAGGAAATATCAGTTTAAAAATGAAAGAAAAGTTCACAAAGGGCCAGCAGTAATTTGTAAACTACCACGTTTGTTCAGAAAACACTCAAAAAGTGTGCTGGAAATCCTGGAACCTAAAAAAAGCAACCTGTCACTTAAAAAAGATGGTGAACTATAGGCTAAAATTTCTAACTTATTTTAAAAATTAGCCAAACACAGACTGAATCTCCACCAAAAGTAACAGATCGATCAAATCAGTAATTTGATTCAGTGGTTTCATTTTATAAACTATATGAATCCAATATAGTATATGCTAGGAAAAACCACCATGCCCCAGGAAGAAAGACTAACTGGCCCCAGAAGATGTGTATAAGGATTAAAGAGCAGTAAAGGACTAGTTGTTAGCTTCTTTTCAAATCAGAAACAGAGACTTCTTCAGCCAAACTCAAATATTAGAAATCTTGACTTTTTAACAGTACTAAGTCTCACAACACAGCCACAGTAGACAAGCACATCCTGCTTGCACTTGACTTCCTGTCAAGGGCTGTCTGATCTCTTTTACACTGCTGCTCCCCAAGCCAACAGTGTTAGACTTTCCACAAACACGTTACCTCTCAGTCCTAGTGGAGGTGGCTTGATTGCTTGAGCTCAGGAGTTTGAGACTAACCTGAGCAAGACACTGTCTCTACTAAAAACAGACAAATTAGCTGGGTGTGGTGGCAGGAGCCCATAGTCCTAAGTACTCAGGAGGCTGAGGCAAGAGGATCGCTTGAGGTGGCTGTGAGCTATGATGATGCCACTGCACTCTAGCCTGGGCAACAGAGTAATACTGTCTCAATTAAAAAAACAAACAAACAAACAAAAAAGCCTCTCATATCTGCCACCAGCTGGTTCACTAGACAGTATTTCAGCAAGATAAAATACATTTTTCTACAAGTCAGGTAAAAGATTCAACTGATAAGCACAAAAACATGACCACAAGCTTCTAAGACACTCTGGATTTCCCATGCTTCACACTGACATCTGACCCAGAGTAAGCAATAAAAACTTAACACAAATAGTGCTGAGATAAGGGAATAGCCTAGAACAAAACTTGGAATACGAAGGCTGGGAAAAAGAGCAAGAAAAATTGGAAACGTTTTAAAAATTACTAAACATTGGCCCCTGTTCAAATGCTGTAGGAACAGATCTCTGTCGGCCAGTCCCCACTGAGCAGATTCCCAGAAGGGAAGAGTGAAGAAAGTTAAACTGCCCTTTCGGTGAACACTGCCCAGGATCCAATCTGCTACCAACCTGACAGGGGCCTGTTTTTTAACCTTTCTCAACTCATCTCACACGTGAACTTGTATTTAATATTTCCGTGGCACACTTGAATTATGTTGATCAAAAAAAGTGAAAAAGAATACACCTACCATATTTTGAACTTCTTTTTAAAATAATTTAATTAACAATCTTTAAAAAAATTTCACAGCACTGGCTGGGTGCAGTGGCTCACACCTGTAATCCCAGCACTCTGGGAGACCAAGGCAGGTGGATGATCGCCGGAGCTCATGGGTTTGAGACCAGCCTGAGCTAGAGCAGAGACACTTATCTCTAAAAATAGATGAGGGCGGCTCCTGTAGCTCAGTGAGTAGGGTGCTGGCCCCATATACCGAGGGTGGAGGGTTCAAACCTGGCCCCAGGCAAATTGTAACAAAAAAATAGCTGGGTGTGTGGAGTGCCTGTAGTCCCAGCTACTTGGGAGGCTGAAGCAAGAGAATCGTCTAAGCCCAAGAGCTGGAGGTTGCTGTAAGCTGTGATGCCAGAGCTCTCTACTTATGGTGACAAGGTGAGACTGTCTCTATAAAAAATAAATAAAATAAAGAAAATAAAATAAAAATAGTTGAGTGTTGTTACAGGCTCCTGTAGTCCCAGCTACTCGGGAGGCTGAGGCAAGAGAATTGCTTGAGCCCAAGAGTTTGAGGTTGTGGTGAACAAGGAGGCCACGGCACTTTACTGAGGGTGACAAAGTAAGGCTCTGTCTCAAAATGAAAGGAAAAAAAAATTTTTTTTTTTCCCCTTAGAGACAGAGTCTCACTTTGTTACCCTTGGTAGAGTGCCATAGCATCACAGCTCATAGCAATCTCCAGCTCTTGGGCTTAGGCAATTCTCTTGCCTCAGCCTCCTGAATAGCTGGGACTACAGGGGCCCACCACAATGTCCAGCTATTTTTTTGTGGCAGTTGGCCAGGGCTGGGTTTGAACCCCCCACCCTCAGTATATGGGGCCGGCGCCCTACTCACCAAGCCACAGGCACCACCCAGAAAAAAAAATTTTTTGGGTGGCACACCTAAAATCCTCTCACAGCACACTGGCTGAAAATCACTGTGACAAGAGTCTACTTTTCAGCATTACACAAGCCTTTAATCTGAGAGACCTAAACCCTCCCCTGCAGGTGTAACTTCTGCTACTTATGAAGAGCTGGTTTTCCCCAGGCCACATTCAGTCTTAGGAGTAAACAATGGTTTACTCCTAAGTACCTCAGTTTCTATGAACCAGTCATTTAGCCTCTTTGGGTCTGTTTTCTCATCTGGAAAATAGGAGGGTTGAACTACACTAATCTCTAATGTTTTTTTCAGCTATGTAAAAAAATGAGGGATTCAATATTAATGGTTATTAGAAGCTTCTGTGGCTTCCTGCATTATTTCTGTGGTCAAGTAAGATGCCTCTGATATCCCACACATCCTGCAGTGTGAATAAATGCCTTGATCTACCCTCCCTAGTACCCAAGGACTTTTTCTCTTTCCCTTGAAACACGGATCACAAAACCTCCCACTTGAAAGCAATATGCTGACCAACTTTAAGAACTGTTCTTCATACATAGTCTTTTCGTGAAGATCTTTTTTTTTTTTTTTGTAAGAGACAGAGTTTCACTTTATCACCCTTGGTAGAGTGCTATGACATCATAGCTCACAGCAACCTCCAACTCCTGGGTTTTAGGTGATTCTCTTGCCTCAGCCTCCCCCGTAGCTGGGACTACGCCTGCCACAACACCCGGCTATTTCTTTGTTGTTGTTGCAGTTTGGCCGGGGCTGGGTTTGAACCCACCACCATCGATATAAGGGCCCGGCGCCCTGCTCACTGAGCCAAAGGCGCCGCCCTTTTCGTGAAGATTTTAATGTAATCACCACTCTAGTGATTCCCATGCTAGTCATAAGATTCACAGGCAGAAAAGAGCCACAAAAGGATGAAGCAAAGCTGACCAGCAGCATGTGGTGCACCCCCTCAGGGGCGGCTAATGATTGTGAAAGAATGAAGCAAAAACCGGATAAAAAAAGGGAGTGGTGAAGACAAATTTGGTGAGTCAGTCTAAGTGAAAACAGTTTAACAGAAAAGGAAGGAAAGGAGATGGGAAAGGAAGAAGAAAAGCTAGGAAGGGGGGAAACCTAAACCACAGTGCAGAAATTTGTGAAATTCTGTTCATCCCCTCACTCATTCATCTTGACAGATCTCAAATGCCTACTATATGCAGGGAACTGAACTAGATGCTAGCGGGAATACAAAGGTCAGCCAGACAGATGTGCTCCATTAGATTAGGGTATAGTAGGAGAGAGAAAGGCATTTACACATAACAACTGAAATCCGTGGCAGACAGTGTGTAGACCATAAAGGAGAATTCTTTGCTATGAGATGCAGAGGAGGAAGCGACTGCCTCGAGTGAGGGATCACACCAAACTGAAAGCACAGAAACCCCAGTTCCTGCTAGAAATCAAGGACATACGGGTGCAGTGAGTAGCTGAATTTGATTAGAGACACACCCAGGCATAAAGGGAGAGGGAAGGTAGTAATAATAACAGCCCAGTGATCTGGAGAGTCATGGCTAATTAGATAGCTGAACTGGAGCCAGACTGACTATTTAGAACTCAGCCTTAGAATCTGAACTTAAGTTCAGTGGAAGAGGAAGGGGAGATGGGGAGTTGACAACCTAGGAGGAAAGTCAAAAACTTTACCCATAAATTTAAGATAATAAAATCAATATGAAATCAATGTGCACAGATATGTAAAGTCCCTCCATAGAGACAGAATATCCTCCAAACTAAAAGCAAGAAGAAGGGACAAAAAGGCTTGGATGATGGTATGACCATACAGTATTTAAACAAAGAATGTGATCACATCAAAGATGGGTTAACAAAGAAATTTAGAAAAATCCAGAAAAAAACAGAGAGGGACATTTTGACTTCAGAACTGCCCAAGGCAGAGAAATACTAGATCTAGGTGACATCATCTTCTCCACGGTGGAAGGAGGTTAGTTCATGAAGTTTTAAGGGGAACAGCATATAACAGCAGCTAAAAGTATGGCTCTGGAGTCAAGAGGGACATGGTTCAAATCTCAGTTCAGCATCTTACCAGCTTGAACAAAGCCTGGGTTTCCTCATTTGTTTATTGAGGATAATTGTGCCTACTATGCAGGATAATCACTGGGAGAATTTAACGTTCTATTGTATGCAAAGTACTAAATACAATACCTCGTATATTGGAAGCAATGATCACTCCAGCTTTTTTAAAACTGCTTTCTCCCCTACAAACCAATTTATTTTATAATCCCAAACTCGCAAGTAAGCTTGATATTATAAAATTTGATTTCCCAGATCTCTTGATATTAAAAACCAATTATCCTGGAAAAGTCCACAGTCGTGTTAACAAGAAAGGAATCCTTCACCCTAACATAATAAACTTGCATTCCATTCTAAGCTCAGTCACTCATTGGATTGGAGACACACCCAGGCATGAAGGGAGGTAGAAGTCTGAATATAACCCTGTTTCCAAAAGACTGATCATTTCCAAGTACTCAAAAAAATACAATTTTGTGACCTCAGATCAAACCTAGAACACAGTGACCAAAATACCAAAATTAGCATCCCCTGGGCAGCCCTACCCAATGCCACCCTTAGTCTGTAACAAGCCAATCTGTATTATACTTTCCCATACTTCTCCACCCCACCCATACCCTTCAATGCAGCATTTATGGAAGTCAAATATCCCATCCTATCCATTTTTGTATTTTCTTCCATATCCCAACATGCCTTAAATCAAACAGAACCACATACTTCAAACACAACTTTCCTTAACACAATCCACTATTCCTGCACACTGAGGCACCTTTCTGATTTATTGAACTTTTTTCCACCTTTCTTCCCCTCTCCTGAGCTACCCAGGTTATTACAGAAAAATCAGAAGAACTTTATATAACTCGTTTCCCAAAAGAATCATACAAGTGGAGCTAAGACATCACTGGGTTCTGAAAACCTTGTATTCATCTTTAGTTGATGTCCTTATAGAACTTTCCAATGGCATTGTCCAGGGTTTAAAGCATGGAGCCTGGAGTTAAACAGAACTCAGATCTTCCTCCTGTGTGACTTAAGATAGGTGATTAACTTTCCTAAGCTTCATTCTCCTCATCTTTAAAATGAAGTACCTAAATGAGGTCATTCATGCAAACCTTTAAGAACAAAGTGGCCCCCAAATGGGAAGTCCAACTGTTTTCTGCTTTGTCTAAGTAGTTTTCTCCCCCAACCCCTCTTCCATTCCTCCTTTGCTGGATAATTAGGAAGCTCTTCACCTACTTTACCAAAACCATTCAGCCTGAGACACAGTTACAGTGCAGTGGAAAGAGAACTGGAATCAGGATACTCAACATGTGCCCAGGCACTGATCATTTCATCTGTGCCTCAGATTCCTCAACTGACAAGTGAGTATTTTATATGTTTATTACAAAATCCCTGTGATTTAAATGGAAAATAGGAGAAACCATTAAGCAGATAAAGAAAAGCAAAAATGAGTGAGGCCACAAGGCTTGAGTAAAACAAACCTGGCTTCTCCCTGGTGGTCTAATGGTTAGGATAAAAAAATAAAACTGATCTAGTTTCAAATCTCAGTCTTACTGCTTTACTAGCTAGAACCTTTAGCAAATTAAAATTCTCTAGTTTCCATAGCTTGTCTGGGGGAACCAATAGGGTTCTTAAGAGGTTTAAAAATAATGTACAGGCTGGACGCAGTGGGTCATGCAATCCTAGCATTTTAGGAGGCTGAGGTGGGAGGATTGGTTGTGGTCAGGAGTTTGAGACCAGCCTGAGCAAGAGCAAGACTCTGTCTCTAAAAATAGCCAGGTGTTGTGGCAGGCACCTATAGTCCCAGCTACTCAGGAGGCTGAGGCAAGGGGATCACTTGAGCCCAGGAGTTTGAGGTTGCTGTGAAACTATGACGCCATGGCACTTTACCCAGGGCAACAAAATGAAAACCTGTCTCAAAAAAGAAAAAAAAAGACCAGATGCACTGGCTCATGCCTAAGATCCCAGTGCTCTGGGAAACTGAGGTGGGAGGACTGCTTGAGGGCAGGAGTTTGAGACCAGTCTGGCCAATGTACAGAGACTTCATCTCTATTAAAAAAGTGGGCATGATGGCATATACCTATAGTCTTAGTTTCTTGGAGGCTCAGAAAGGAGCATGGCTCGAGCCTAGAAGTTTGGGGTGCAATGAGCTATGACTGTACCACGGCACCCAAGCATGGGCAGTAGAGCAAGACCTTGTATTCTAAAAATAGAGTAAAATAAATCTCTGCTTGTTTCTTTCCTGTTTTAAGCCTTCAGCAGTTTCCCACCACAGTTTGAAGTCTAGGCTCCCTCTATGGCTCACGAGAGCCCCATGACCGTGGGCACTGGCTGACTCCCCCACTTTGCCTCATGCTCCTCTCCCCCTCACTCACCTCACTCTGTCCTTTAGTCACCTCCTTTCAAGTCCTGAAAAGTTATAATTATTTATTGCCCTAAGGCCTAGATGCTTGTGGTTCCTTTCCTGGCTAGAACGTTCTCCCCAGCTCTTTTCACAAGCTGGCTCCTTCTCAGATGTCAGTTCACCTTCCCTATAATGCAGTTGTCTGGCACACAGCACACTCGGTATCTGTTGAATCCTTCCGAATAGATTTCATAGTCTCCAGTCAGGTAATTCCTAAATCAAAACATCTGGAATCATTCTTATCCTTTGGTTTTGGCATCTCATTTTTAAATGCCTGCTAGACAACCATACCTCAAATTTAGCAACTACACAACCAGTCCCCTCATCTTTTCCCAAACCAGCTCCTCCAAGCTTCTGAAATTATGTGAGCAATATGATCTACACTTTCCAGTTCAGAACAAGAAATTTCCCACCTGTCCAAAATTCAAGTTACTTTTTAAAACTAAATTCAAGTATCAATCCATTCATTCATATACTCAATCAACCACTTATTCATTCAACAAATACTGGGTGTTTTTCTGAGGCAAGCACTATGTTCGACACTGGGAAGCAAAGCGGACATATTTTTGTCTATTATATGTCAAATAATCATCTAAATATTTAATTATAAACTAAAAAGGAAAAGTGCTAGAAACTATGAGAAAAAAAAAAAAAGTCATCAAGAAACTGTTCTGGGCAGCGTCTGTGGCTCAAAGGAGTAGGGCGCTAGCCCCATATACCAGGGGTGGTGGGTTCAAACCTGGCCCCAAAAACTGCAAAAAAAAAGAAAGAAAGAAAGAAACACTGTTCTCATGGTGTGCTGATTGAATGAGATAGAATCTACACTCAGCAAACTGGAGAGAACAGCATGCCAGGCAGAGAGACTAGCCAAGCCCTGGAAGCCAGAGGAGACCAGCAGGCCTATCTGAATACACCTAACACTCTGCCGTACATATTATACCTATCTGGATCTTTCCCCAACTCCCATACTCATTCTACAGATAGTTACCTGAGAGAAAGGATGCGAAGTCTCTAATATGCCAACACACCCAGGAGACACTGAGTCATCTGTCTGGTACCTAGAAGTCCATGCTTGTAAAAAGCTCTCAGATATACAGCTGAATTTGTAAATCATATACCCAAATTACACATTTAACAAACTTGTATTCATTATTCTCTCATGAAAAATCTCTAAAGTCAGTGTGGCAAATTGTTTCCAAAATTGGCAGCAATAATCCCCACCATACTGCATGCCCATTTGCAAAGTGATTGTGACACTCTATCCTCCTCTTAAATCTGGGCTATAATTGTGACTTATTCTGACCAAAAGAAAGGGGCAAAAGTGATGACGTGTGAAACTCTGCAGCCTTCATTATGGCCCAGCCACCATGTAAAAGGAGCCTGATCTATATTAATGAAGGATGAGAGAACAAAAAAGAGACAGACTTCTGAGGAGAACCAAGAAGTCCCAGCCAACAGCCATCTTGGATTTCCTAGCCTAATCAAACTTAAATTACTCCCCTTCCTTAAATTACTAACCCACAGAATCATGAGCAATAAAATGGCTATCATTTTATGTCATCAAAAGTTTTAGGATAAGGCCGGATACAGTGGCTCATACCTGGAAGCCTAGCACTCTGGGAGGCCAAGGCTGGTGGACTACATGAGCTCACAGGTTCAAGACCAGCTTGAGCCACAGTGAGACCTTGTCTCTAAAAATACCTGGGCGTTAGGGCAGGTGCCTGTAGTCCCAGATACTCAGAAGGCTGAGGCAAGGGGATCCCTTGAGCCAAAGAGTTTGAGGTTGCTGTGAGCTGTGATGCCACAACACTCTACCGAGGGCAACAAAATGATACTCTTATCTCAAAAAACAAAAGAAAAAAAAAAGTTTTAGGATAAGGCTGGAAGTGGTGGCTCGTGCCTGACTCCTAGCACTCTGGGAGGCCAAGGCGGGGTAGATTGCCTGAGCTCAGGAGTTTGAGACCAGCCTGATCAAGAGCGAGACCCTATCTCAAAATATAGCATTGTGGCAGGCACTTATATTCCTAGCTACTCTGGGAGGCTGAAGCAAGAGATTGCTTAAGCCCAAGACTTTGAAGTTGCTCTGATCCATGATACACGGTACTTTAACAAGGGCAACAAAGTGAGACTCTGTCTCACAAAAAAAAGAAAAGTTTTAGGGTAATTTTTTATACAGTAATAGACGACTATAACACTCGACTGGGTGCCATGGCTCATGCCTGTAATCCCAGCACTTTGGGAGGCCAAGGTAGGATTACTTAAGGCCAGGAGTTTGAGACTAGCCTGGGCAACACAGTGAGATCCTGTCTATACAAAATAATAATAATAAAAAAACTAGCTGGGCTGGGTCGGCACCCATAGCACAGTGGTTATGGTGCCAGACATATACACCAAGACTGGTGGGTTCAAGCCCGGCCCGAGCCAACTGAACAACGACAACTGCAACAAAAAATAGCTAGGCATTGTAGCAGGCACCTATCACTTAAGCCCAAAAGTTTGAGTTTGCTGTAAGCTGTGACGCCACAGCACTCTACCAAGGGCAACATAGTGAGACTCTGTCTCAAAAAAAAAAAAAAAAAAAAAAAAAAAAAAAAAAAAAAATTAGCTGGGTATGGTGGTGCACACCTGTCGTACTACCTTATTGGGAAGCTGAGGAGGAAGGATCACCTTAGCATTGGAGGCTATAGTGAGCTATCATCAAACCGCTACACTCTTAAAAAAAAAAATAAAGGAAAACAGAAAAAAAAAGGAAAGAAAAAAAGAAATTCAATATTTTTGTGAGCAGTCATTCAAATGTTTTCCAACTTTGGTGATCAAAAACCTCTTCATCAAAATTACTCCTCCTTCAATTTAAGAACATTTCCTTTTGAATCTTTGAAGTTCATGAAGAATAATGAATCAAAATCCCCCTGGCAAAAACTATTTTTATACTTGAAGATGGTAATCAAGCTAAATCCCTTAGCTTTTTCTTCTCTAGGCTAAAATCCTTCCTTGTTTTAAACTTATAATGATAGAACCTATTTTTCAACCTTTTAATCATCTTTGATTATTCTCTTAAGTATAAGGAGATCAAAACTGAATGCCATATACCAGTAGCTAATGAAGATTATTTACTAGCCCTAATGGGTCATCCTTCTGTAATCAAATTTCACAAAGTCCCAAATAAGGCATTTTTGTACTCCAAAAAGTTGTTAAGTACTCAACAAAGTTAATCATTTACTAAAATCACTATGACAACTTTCCTACTTTTTTTTTTTTTTTTTTCAGTTTTTGGCCGGGGCTGGGTTTGAACCCACCACCTCTGGCATATGGGGCTGGTGCCCTACTCCTTTGAGCCACAGGCGCCCCCCAAGCTTTTCTACTCTTAACACTCAGCTTACTCCATTTCATGATAACTGCCTTCATTCATGAGCCTGGTTTGACACAATGCTGAGGCAACCGGTTTTAACAAATTCCAGATATTTGAAATACAACATAAAAACATGAGTGATTGGACTGGGCGCACACTACTAATTCCAACCAATGTTTTTGACCACGACCAGGGCCTTTCCATAGGCCAGGCAGGCTCTGGGTACCTCCTCCTTCTGCCTTGATTAGATAGCCTTGAAAAGGCAAGATCTTTAGCAATTGCCTGTTGAGCAAAGGCAACATTTCTGTGGAACCCAGTAGAATATATTTAACTACAAAGACAAACCAGTTGCTTAAGGCAGTGCAAAAATATGTTTCTTTCTCTGGGAGGCCGAGGTGGGCAAATAGCTTGAACTCAAGAGTTCGAGACCAGCCTGAGGAAGAACTAGACCCCATCTCTAAAAAAAACAGCTGGATGTGGTGGGCACCTGTAGTCCCAGCTACTCAGGAGGCTAATGTAAAAGAATCACCTGAGCCCAAGAGTTTGAGATTGCTGTGAGCTAGGACACCACAGCACTCTACCCAGGGCAACAAAGAGAGACTGTCTCAAAAAAAAAAAAAAAAAAAAGTTTCTTTCTGCATCTTACCTGAATGTATGCTTCAACATCAGAACTCGCTCTATAACCACTGGTAAAATAGGGATAATAAAACCTACCTAACACAGGGTTATTATGGGTATCAAATAAGGTAAGTAATTTTGTAAAACACTATAAAAATGTTGGGTAATATCGTGGGGCTAGATTTTAGCAAGCTCTTTAAATCTTCAAATTAATTTTGAATGGTTACCTAATGATTTCAGGTGACACATACAGAACAGGCACCCCAGAGCTGAAGTTCATCAAATATGAACCAAAAATATGCCATCTAACAGAACAGCTGAGGCATATTCTAATATTGCAAAGACTAATAAAGACACTTAAAATCACAGTTTGACCCCGGAGACCCTGTCCTAGATAGGGCCGAGCTGTAGACCAGCAACATCAAGTTCAGTCAAGAAACTCAACAGTGTAGTGAACTGACAGTGCTATAAAAATACAAATAAGGAAGAATAACTATACTTGGGGATACCAGAAAAGATTCATATATAAACTAAGAATCCTGAGGGATGAGTATTCTGCCAGTCAGAGAAGGGGAAGCCTTTGGGACAAGGCAGAGTCCTAAAAGAACGTGGTAGAAGAAAAAATGAGAAGTTTAGTGAAGCTGGAAAGGAGAGAAATGCCTGGGGGTAAGGGACAGAAGGAACAAGTAAGATAGGATCAAACTGTTAAGGGCTTTACAAATCAAGCTAAGTAGAAAACAGGAACCAAAACATTGGTTCCCTGTTCCCTGGATGAAATGATTAGACTAGGCCTTCAGGAAGATAACTTGTACAACAATGAGGAGGAGACAGGAGCAAGGAAAGACTTACTATGGGAGAAGACCACTTGATAAGGGTCTGAACCAGAAGATATACACTCAAATTCCTAGACGCAAGATAAGTAAAATGTTATGTTAGATCTCAGATAATGATAGTATCTGAAATCTTGGAAGAGTGCAGCCCCTTGAGTATTCACAAAATTTTAAGCCTTTGGGCTGGTTAAACAAAATGTCTAGTTTTTGACCTCTGGTAAATTAAGTGGGGGGGGGGGGGTGAAGAAAAACCACACATCGAATAACATGATATAATATGATATGATATGATATGATAATCAACAGGGTTTAGCATATTTAAAAGACGTGAGCACAAAAAAGAATGACCAGGAACATATCTGACCAGTGATAGATAGAACTGACACAGTCCAAACAGACAGCAGTACAAATACTACAGATACTGGGTAGGTGAGATAGTATGTTCAGCTATGTACCTTTTGAATTTAAAATGCCTTTTGAATATGCCAGTAGGTTTGTTAAGTTAAGACAAAGTCTGCCAAGTTGAAAATAAGGATGGAAGTTAGAGAACTGGGCTCATAAAAACATAATGAGGATAGCTGAATTTATAGGGCATATTTGAGATCCTTGGAAGAGAGTGAAGGGAAGAATAAAAAGATACCCAAGCTAAAACCTTGGACCATCTCAACATTTGTGGGATAGACAAAATGAGAAGAAACAAGATAAGAATACCCTGGGAACCTCAGAAGAGAAATAAAGAGAGTTGCTAGGGAAAAAGGGTTCAGCTGTGTTAAATGCTAGGCAGAGATTACAGAAGGTTGAAAGTGGGACACTGGGCTTGGTAATTAAGAGTCTACTGCCGGCTCAGCGCCTGTAGCTCAGCAGGTAGGGTGCCCGCCACATGCCAGGGCTGGTGGGTTCAAACCTGGCTGGGGCCTGCTAAACAACAATGACAACTGCAACAACAACAACAAAAAAAATAGCTGGGCGTTTTGGCAGGCGCCACTAGTCCCAGCTACCTGGGAGGCTGAGGCAAGAGAATCGCTTAAGCCCAAGAGTTTGAGCTTACTGTGAGCTGTGACAGCACAGCACTCTACCCAAGGCAACACAGTAAGACTCTGTCTCAAAAAAAAAAAAAAAGCCTAACACGGAACTTTCAGAAAGCATGACGAGGGTAATAGGGGCAAAAGCCAAAATAACAAAAGGTTGATAAAAGGATCAAAGTTGAGAAAGTATATGTACAGTATGGGTTCTTTCTTACTTTACTGAGAAGCTACTATGTGCCAAGTACCACGGATATAATTCTAACAGAACAGATCCCAACTCTCAATATACCCTGTGACTGGAGTAAATACAGGCTCTCCTGAGTACCCATCTAGTCTTAGTAAATAAATAATAAGAGACTTTGTGAAGTAAGTCACTTCTAGACTGAAACCTGGGGCAAGGTATTCCAGAGAAGGCTCATATCCAAAGGTCTGAGCTGAAAGAGAACATGGACCGTTTGGTGGAACTGAAAGGAGCAGAAGCATAACTTTGAAGGGGATGGGGTGACTACCCAGAGAGAGGATATTCTGGCTGCTTACATGAAGAGTTACAAAGTTTAGCCGGGTGCCGTGGCAACACTCAGTTGCCATGTAGGTAAGGGAATAATACAATACCTTCACCTCTTTTTCTTTAATGATGGTTTACTTTGACTAAACTGTTTCTCATAAGACACAAAACAGAACAGAAAATATAAGAGCAAAAGATGGATAAATCTGTAAGCCTAACACGTTTGACTTCCCTATTGTTCATATAAGCAATGGTCTAATTAGGTCCAAAGCCACATCCACATCCCAAATAAAGCAAAAATTTTCCCCTTAAGTACCCCTTTAAAGCATGGAAGGGCTGACTTTAAGACACTCAAACTGATAAGACACTGTCTCACTTCTAAGGATTTTTCCAGTTTCTAACCTAATCAAACTAACAAAACTGTCTGGGGTTACCTGATTTTGTCTGTTTCAAAACATTGCCCAGGCAGAAAGCAAGCTGCCTGGAGTTCCTGTAGCTGAAGTCGTTGGAGCCATGTTCAGATGAGATCATCTCAGGAACCAAGAGCAGCAGCTTTCAGGCAAAGTGAATGGTGCCGCCTGGGGATGTATCTCTGGTAAGCAAGATTGCAACAGAGCAGGCAGTTTACCCCGCCAGTGCTGACTCACGCTGGGCAAAACTCGTATTTCCCAAACAACTCGGACTGAGCCAGCTGCAATCAACAGCAACCTAGAAAAGAAGAGGCACCCCACTGATTGTCTTAAATCAAGTGCTGATTACTGGGGACAGATAAACCTCATTCCCCCACAGCTGCTACCTTGGCCACCTCTGAAGTCCTTACCCAGGAAGCTACAGTGAATAGTTTCTGAAATTTCATCTGAGGAGCAGCCTGGAGCTCTAGATAGAAAGATTACTGAAGGTAGCAGGTTCACAGTTCTGAAGATTTCCCCAGAAGGCTGATAAATAAGTCAGTTTGCTTTTACAAATTAGAACATCTGGGTCTGTGAACCCGGGAACTTGGCCAGTCCTCATTAGCTGGTCAAATCATTAGAGTAAATTTTTGTCACCTGGAACTATACTCATTGTTTTTTTTCCACTAGACCTCCTATTTCCTTAGACAACTCAAGTTCTCTCCTTAAGACAGAAGCACTGCGATTTCTGCAATTTTTTTTCCAATCAGCTAACACATTCTTTATGCTAAGAGCTAAATTATCCACCACCATACCTATTGATTACATAAGGAACATAGAAGGCTATGAAAATTGCCTTAATACTTATTCTTTAAAAAAATAAAATCCCTAAATTTGTCAATTTTCATTTATTACCCAGCTTATTAAAAAATCAATTTAGTATGACAGGCTTCATCAACAGCCTATTATTAATTATTATTGACTTTGTCCTAATAGGCTAGAATTGACATGATGTTATACAAAGAAAACAAAAGACCAAGTCCTTGCTTTCTATGTTTTAATTTGACAAGAGAGAAACTAAAGTTCACATCAGGCTTGGTGCCTGTAGCTCAGCGGTTAAGGTGCGGACCAGGGCTGGTGGGTTCGATCCCGGCCCAGGAATGCTAAGTAACAATGACAACTGCAACAAAAAAATAGGATACTGTGGCGGTCGCCTGTAGTCTCAGCTACTTGGGAGGCTTAGGCAAGAGAATGGCTTAAGCCCAAGAGTTTGAGGTTGCTGTGAGCTATGACGGCACCAAACTCTACTGAGGGCAATATAGTGAGACTCTGGCTCAAAAATAAAATAAAATAATAAAGCTCACATCAGATCCTCTGTTCCCTGCTCAAAATATGTGATGGTTCTCCATGGACATCAGCGATTTCTTAGGATGGGCATTCCAGGCCACCACACATAGCCTCATCCATCCTTCAAGGTAGGTCACAGAATGAACTCTGTAGTGGCCAATTCAGATTGTTATTCAGTAAATACTGGTATTAGGTTAATAAAATCTATGTGCAGAAAATCTGGATTTTAAGAACTATCCTACTTAATGGGACAGGTGTGGTGGCTCATACCTGTAATCGTAGCGCTCTGGGAGGCTGAGGCCAGCGGATTGCCTAAGCTCACCTATTCTAGACCAGCCAGAGCAAGAGTGAGACCCCTGTCTCTAAAAATAGCTGGGTGTTGCGGCAGGTGCATGTAGTCCCAGCTACTTGGGAGGCTTGAGGCAAGAGAATCACTTAAGCCCAACCCAAGGGTTTGAGGTTGTTGTGAACTAAGATGTGCCACAGCACTCTATCAAGGGTGACAAAGTGAGACTGTCTCAAAAAAACTATACTACTTAATTTATACCTTTTCAAGGGGCTAGTTTTAAAAAAAGTTATTTACCTAACTCATTTAATTCTCTTTAATTAACTATTCCAGTAGGATAGTCACACTGAGCTTTTATAAGGTATTATAAAATGTATCCTATTTAATTTTCTCTCCTTCATTGTTTTCCTTTTAGAAAAATGACTGCTTTTAAAGAAGTTTCCCTATAGTACTATTAATTAGCCCTTTTAAGTGATAAACACATCTTTAGAGCAGCTGACAACCATTATCTCTTGGACCACATTTTAAAAAAAAATTTCTGTAGTTGATAAGTCACAAACATTCTAATAGGACTGTCAAGGCACAAATTCAGAGCCTTCTTTAGAAAAAACACAGTATTATTAGAAAGGCTTCTGGCATGTTCTATAACAGTAAACTTTAAATAAGGAAGAGAAAGTCCAGACGGTACTGTGCCCAGGAAGTAAACGTGAATTAGGGGAACTGTATAGACTGCTAGGACAAACTCCACTGAGAAGGTAAGCAGGGCTTGGTGGCTCTCATTTCCCCTTTTGGATTCTGATACAGTTTTAATCAGTTTCCTCAAACTATAATCATATTCCTTCCAAGTTCCCTTTTAGACTGGAAAGGTTGAGGATTACACATTTAGAGCTTATCAAAGGTACTAAATTTGAACTAACAGCTTCAGGTTCTTGAGGTTTTATAAAATTGTATGAAAATTATGACAACTTAAGGCTAAGAAATAAGAGAAATAACAGTGTCTTTGTGATTAAGTTCTTTTAATACAATACTACCACTTTGGGAGGCCAAGGTGGGTGGATCGCCTGAGGTCACGAGTTCCAGACCAGCCTGAGCTGGAGCGACTTCATCTCTAAAAATAGCCCAATACTGTGTGGTGCGCCTGTGGTCCCAGATACTCAGGAGACTGAGGCAAGAGAATCGCTTGAGCCTTAGAGCTGTGAGCTATGACACCACAACATTCTGGCTCAAAAAAAAAAAAAAAAAAAAAAAAAAGAATGAAAAGAAAGAGAAGAGCAGAGGGCACTAGATAATGGGAAGGGTAGAAGTAAAGGAGGAATAGGGAGACAAAGGATACAAAATGACAGCCACAAAGCAGGTGTAAGTTCTGGTTCTACCGTTAACAATAACATGTTATAGTTTGGCGCCTGTAGCACAGTGGTTATGGCGCCAGCCACATACACCCAGGGGGTTCAAACCCAGTCCAGGCCAGCTAAACAATGACAACTGCAACAACATCAACAAATAGCCAGGCATTGTGGTGGGCACTTATAGTCCTAGCTACTTGGGAGACTGAGGCAAGAGAATTGCTTTAAGCCCAGGAGTTTGAGGTTGCTGTGAGCTGTGAGGCCATAGCACTCTACTGAGGGCGACATAGTGAGACTGTCTCAAAATAAATAAATAATAACAACATGATATATAGTTTCAAGTAGGCAGGAAGAGAAAGAATGTTCCCAAAACAAAGTAATGATGAATGTCTGAGATGACAGACACGCTAATTACCCTAATCTGATCACTATACATTTTATGCATCACAGCTGTCACTAGGTACCCATGACTATGTAAGATTACTATGTGTCAATTTAAAAAATTTTTAAGTGAAATAAAAATATTCAGGCGGCACCTGTGGCTCAATGAGTAGGGTGCTGGCCCCATATACTGAGGGTGGCAAGTTCAAACCTGGCCCCGGCCAAACTGCAACAAAAAAAAAAATAGCCGGGCGTTGCGGCAGGTGCCTGTAGTCCCAGCTACTTGGGAGGCTGAGGCAAGAGAATTGCCTAAGCCCAAGAGCTGGAGGTTGCTGTGAGACGTGACACCACAGCACTCTACCAAGGGCAACAAAATGAGACTCTCTTAAAAACAAAAATAGAAATAAAAATATTCATTTTCAGGATTCTGTAGTCTTCCAAATCCATGAGAATTACCAAACACACACAAAAAGATCTAAGAGGACACCCACACTAGGGAGGGAACTGCAATGGGAACAAGGATCGAGGAGCCATTATGAGCCTTATCGGTATTTAAATTTTCTTTTGTTTTTGCAACAAGCATATATTCAAATATTATAGTTAAAAATATGGTTAAATTTTACAATTGTTTGGCCGGGCATGGTGGTTCATGCCTGTAATCCTAGCACTCTAGGAGGCGAAGGCAGGTGCATCCCTTGAGCTCAGGAGTTTGAGACCAACATGAGCAATAGCAAGACCCTGTCTCTGCTAAAAATAGAAAAGAATACTAGGCAGGTGTTGTGGCTGGCAGCTGTAGTCCCAGCTACTTGAGAGGGTGGCAGAGTAAGACATCTCAAGTAAAATGAATAAATACTTTTTTTAATAAAAGTACTTTATTGTTTGGTAGGCCTAGGCTGGGTTCAAAGCCACCAGCTCCAGTGTATGTATATGGCTGGTGCCCTAGCTGCTGAGGTACTGGCGCCGAGCCAACATACTTTTTTTTTTTTTTTTTTTTTGAGACAGAGTCTCACTTTGTTGTCCTCTGTAGAGTGCTGTAGCATTACAGCTCACAGCAACCTGGAACTCTTGGGCTCAAGCGATTCTCTTGCCTCAGCCTCCTGAGTAGCTAGAACTACAAGTGCCCACCGAATGCCCAGCTATTTTTAGAGACACGGTCTCCCTCTGGCTCAGGCTGGTCTCGAACCTGTGAGCTCAGGCAATCAACCTGCCTCAGCCTCCCAGAGTACTAGGATTACAGGTGTGAGCCACTGCCCCCAGCTAATAAATACATTTTTATCATTTACAAACTACTTTCATCTTTTTCTCTTCACTCTTTCCTCTCAACACCTTTTTATCTACTTCCTCACCTCCAGAACCCTTTATTTTTTGAGACAGAGTCTCACTTTGTCACCCCAGTAGAGTGCTGTGGTGTCATAGCTCACAGCAACCTCAGACTCCTGGACTCAAGCTATTCTCTTGCCTCAGCTTCCCAAATAGCTGGGATTACAGGTATCTGCCACAACGCCCAGCTATTTTTTTTTTTTTTTTCAGAGACAGTCTCACTCTAGTTCAGGCTGGTCTGAACTGGTAAGTTGAGGCGATCTGCCTGCCATGGCCTCCCAGAGTGCTGGGATTATACGCTTGAGACACTTGCACCTGGCTTCACATTTCTTCTTTTAACAAAATTTCATCTAACTATGTCTATATCCTTTTTCTGACTGAGAAGACAGTAAATGGATAAACCCTAATTTCATATCAGAACTTGTCTCACCTTGTCAATAGTTAAGGACACTGCTTGTTTATTTGTTTGTTTTTGCAGTTTTTGGCCAGGGCTGGGTTTGAACCCACCACCTCCGGCATATGGGGTCGGAGCCCTACTCCTTTGAGCCACAGGCACTGCCTAAGTGCCCTGCTAAATTCTAATCTTAGATGTGTTGGGATCTCATAAACTTATTTTTTTTTTTTAACTAGAGTACTGAATATTTAAGAAAAACAGTATGGATGCCAACTAAACATCTGTCATCTAATAAATCACAGAATTAAGCATGAAAAATGAAGCAAACTTTAGGATACTCAAGAATCAATTTTAGGTGTACTTAAAAATCAACAGGGGTGCTTACTGAAAATGATCATTTCTCATTCCAGTCCCTTAAGACACTCTCAATTAGCAGAAGTGGAGGGAAACCCTAGCATCTGAATTTTTAATAAGCATTTCCCTCTCCCAAGCAATTGTGAAGCAGAAAGACCTTGGATTGTGTTTTGAGAAAACAGGTCACAGCTATGTTCTCTAAGCTCTGTTCAGAGTAAAATGAAAAGAGTTCTTTTCAAAGACCACTAAGCTGAACAGTCACACACTGAGCAGGTCCTAGACATCAGTGCCCTCACACTCAATGCAAAGAACATAACAATTAAACTGTGTTTGCTTTGTCGGATGGACCATTATTTTCTTCAAGCCCCCAGAGACAATTATCATAACTACTATTAAGGATTTTAGCTGTCATCTACAGTCTTGTGACACTAAGACATTTTCACACCTGAGAAGCAATACAAAGGGCTTAATGTAATTTTATGGCTATGAAAATTAAAGTTCACTTGACTCAACAGAATAGTCAAATAAAACAAAGGAGAAAACCTCCCCCAAAGCACTGATTCAAAGTATAGGCTTTTGACTTCCTGATTAGCCAGTTTTGCCTAGAAATTCAAACCGATGCTATAAAGCTCGTATGTCTTGAGACTACCCAAATGACAACTTATCACCACAGCATCAGCCAATGCAGGCTCACTGTAACATTTGGAAGCACAAACCTGCTATATAAAATGGCCTCTCCTGGGAGACAAAGGCTGTCACCATGGCAGAGATCATTCCATCTTGGGGCCAGAAGGACCAGGCAGTCCCTTTAATCTTTAACGAGCCACTTTCACATTCAGATATGGGAACTGGCACTGCATGAAGCTCAACCTACTTCACAGCACTTTGCTGGAAAACAACCCCAGACCTGTGTGAGGGCACGCTATCCCAGTCAGTCCCCACTGGTACCTTTACCAGAATCTGTTCTTTAAATGCAATTGTGGGCACTTTATTATCCACAATGGCATAATACTTCACAGCTCAGAAAAGATATCCAATATCAAGAGTCTACCAACTGCCTACCTCAGGCACAAGGAAATACTAGGTTCCTATATATCAGTAACTGAAAAAGGAGAGAGCAGGTAGGAAAAGGCAGAATCCAAAGCTGGAAGGACACATCAGGCCTGAGGACCTGATGACAAGAATGGAAGAAAGAAAGTCAGCGACATGACCAAATTGCTATCCTGGGAAGCTCATTTCAGAAACCTGGCAACAGAAATCTTGGAGGCATTTGATGGGTGTAACCTTCCATACAAGGCTATTTCTTGGATGTTTTTCCGGTGCTAATATAAAAATAAGTAAGTAAATAAGTAAAAGGGGGCAGGAAAAAGGCCCTGGTCATTCAAACTCCATCAACTAGGCCGGGCAGGTAGCTCATCCCTATAATCCAAGCACTCTGGGAGCCTGAGGCGGGTGGACCACTTGAGCTCACGAGTTCCAGACCAACCTGAGCAAGAGACAGACCCTGTCTCTACTAAAAATGAAAAATTGACATGAGAGAATCACTTGAGCCCATGAGTTTGAGGTTGGTATGAGCTATGACACCGGGGCACACTATCCAGGGCAATAAAGTGAGACTCTGTCTCAAAAAGACCAAACGAACAACAACAACAAAAACCCCAAATTCCATCACCTAAAAAACTATAATAGCCTCATAAAAAAGTGACCAGCAGTCTCCTGCCCTGTTACTCATCTTTCCTTCCCCCAGAAGCCATCTCTCAGAACAAAGGTTCTGTAATTCAACTTTGAAGGCTTTCCAAATTCTTAATTCTTCTTTATCACTGACCTCTAGATTCTTCTTCTCTCCCAACACACACACACACACACACGTGTGTTGGTCTCTAATAAGTCAAATTTCTTAAACTTTTGCCCTGGTTTCCTCTAAAAATACCAGAAGATTAAGTTACCTGTGTTCATGTCCCCAAGTCTAGGGGGCCTTTGTTGACATGTGTTTCATCTTGAAGTGTGATTTCTAGCCAAGTAGATAAGATTACTTGTTCACCTATGGTTAGTCTTTAAACTGGCTTCTATAGGCTAAGGAAATAAAAGGATAAGACCGCACAGCCTGAATGTCCCATCACGGTAATCAAAGTAATGGAAGAGGAAGAGAAGACAGGAGAGATTCCAAAGTAAAGCCTGAACCACACATTTCAGTAGCACTTAAGAAAACACTCCATCGGGGACGGTGCTTGTGGCTCAAAGGGGAAGGGCGCTGGTCCCATATGCCGGAGGTGGCGGGTTCAAACCCAACCCCAGCCAAAAACCACACACACACAAAAATAAATAAATAAATAAAATAAAATAAAATAAAAAGAAAACACTCCATCGGACTAAGCAGCTGATGAGTAGACAAATACCCAGAGGCCTGGGCATCCTCAGAAGATTACTGTGTTCACAGTTCTCACGTCCCCCAAGGTTCTGCCAGAGATCACATCATAAAATCAGCCTTAAATTATTTATAATGAAGTGGATAGACACATCCTAACATCCAGAATTAAAGCTAATAAAACTACAACCGTATTTCAACACAAACCTATGTAACAACAACAACAAAAAGCTTAATTTCTTAGGTCTTTCAAAGTACCTCTCTCATACCTTTTACTACAGAATAAAGGTTAGAGAAAGGAACCCAAAGCTCTGTCCCAGGCATCAAATGCTTAGATAACAAATTCACATGAAAAAATGCACAATAACACAATATTAATTTGAAAAAAAAAAAATACTGCAAATAGGTGGGGGATACATTAAATATTTAGATACATATAATAGATACCACACATCCATCCATATATAGAGAGACAAAACACATATAGTCCAGAAGTCTAGAACCATTTCATATTAATTATTTCTGGTATAGACCACTTGACAAATAATGTAAAACAGAACTATTTGAACAATTTTTAGGGCCTTTCTGAGCCAAAGGTTGAGTATTTAAGGTTATAACCACAGAGGCAAATTTTAAAGAATTAGCAAGTTCATAGTTTTGAAATTGCACGCTTTTCCTCACTGGCAGTACCATACTAGCAGTAGGGGTCTGTCAGCTACTGCTGGGTACAGAGAGTTCGTCTTAGCCCTGGCTCCAAGGAAACCATAGCAGGGTAGTTAAAAAGCAAGTCAACAGACCACTGAAACACTGTACAGAGGCAGATTCATCCAGAGATGAACACGAGACTCAAAAATCTACCTTTGACAGTCAAATCTGCTCTACTAAGTAATCTGATGAAATTTAAAAGCCAGATAGAACACCTCTTAGAACAGCTAAAATTAAAAACGAAGCACCCTGGGAGGCCGAGGCTGGTGAATTGGCTGAGCTCACGCAAGTTGGAGACCGCCCTGAGCCAGATTAAGAACTTGTCTCTTAAAAAATTAGCCGGGTGTTGTGGCGGGCGTCCGTAGTCCCAGCTACTTGGGAGGCTGAGACAAGAGACTCACTTGAGCTCAAGAGTTTGAGGTTGCTGTGAGCTATGTTCCCACAGCACTCTACCGAGGGTGGCAAAGTGAGACTCTGTCTCAAAAAAATTATCCTACTTAATTCTATTCCTTTTCAAGGGGCATGGTGGCTTACACCTGTAATCCTAGCACTCCAGGAGGCCAAGGCAGGTAGATTGCCTGAGCTCACAGGTTCAAGAGCAACCAACCTGAGCCAGAGCAAGGCCCTGCCTCTTAAAAAAAATAGCCAGGTAATATGGCAGGTGCCTATAGTCCCAGCTACTTGGGAGGCTAAGGCAAGAGAACTGCTTGAGAGCCCAGGAGTTTGAGGTTGCTGTGAGGATGCTACAGCACTCTAGCAAGGGCTACAAAGTGAGACTCTGTCTAAAATAAACAAACAAAATGCCCTTTTCAATGGGTGAATAGTTAAACTGGTGCATCCACACCATGAAATGCTACTCAGCAATAAAAGGAACAAACTACCACTACATACAATTTGGGTGGAGAGTGTCATGCTAAGTGAAAACACTAATCTCAAAAGGTCACATACTATGAGTCCATTTCCATAATATTCTGAAATAACCAAATTACAGAGATACAGAAAAAAATTACTGGATGTGTGGGATGGGGGTGGGTGGGTAAGGGGATGTATGTGACAATGAAAGAATACTACAAGGAGATCTTTGTGGTGATACGACAGTTACACATAACTACACTTGTGATACAATAGCACAGAGGTACACACACACATCCTACTTCATAAACTTAGTGGTTTTGATATTATACAACTTTCTTGAACCTATAATTATCTCAAAATAAGAAGTTTCAAAAAAAGTGCTATATTAGTCAACTGTCCAGCTGCTATGGGGAAGTAGAAAAGGTGAAAATTTAATAAAACACAGCAGGTTTCTAGCCGGGCGTTGTGGTGGGCGCCTGTAGTCCCAGCTACTTGGGAGGCTGAGGCAAGAGAATCGCTTTAGCCCAAGAGTTTGAGGTTGCTGTGAGCTGTGACACTACAGCACTCTACTGAGGGTAATATAGTGAGACTGTTTCAAAAGAAAAAGAGAGAAAAAAAACATACAGCAGGTTTCATACTATTTTGCAGTCTCTACTATGCTGGTGGAAGGGAAGAAAGATTCTTTAAACATAAACCCTACTACTGCTGGCCCAACTACCTGCAATATATTCAGGCTTACCTGTACCCTATCCCTCATGGTATTTTTATGTGATTTCCCCCAAAGCTGTGAGCAAAGGGACAGCGAGGTCACAGGAGAAACCCAGGAAGAATGAACTCTCACTGCAATTTTACCTTAGCATGCAGTCAAAAGTCCAATGTGTGGGCTTGGTGCCCGTAGCAGAATGGTTATGGTGCCGGCCACATGCACCAACGCTGGCAGGTTTAGCAAGCAGCCTGGGCTCGCTAAACAACAACAACAACAACAACAACAACAACAAAATAGCCGGGCACTGTGGTGGGTACCTGTAGTCCCAGCTACTTGGGAGACTGAGATAAGAGAATCACTTGAACCCAAGAGTTTAAGGTTGCTGTGAGCTGTGACGCCACAGAGCTCTACAGAGGGTGACATAGGGAGACTCTGTCTCAAAAAACAAAACAAAAAAAAACAACTCTAATGCTTGTTAATAGAAACATCTGAAAACAACAGCAATTAGACAAATTGTGAAAGATATGGTTTCTAGGTAAGGTACCTTACTTGTGACAGGCTTTTCTTACAAAAGTCTCAATAACAGTCTCTAAAATCTGAGGAAGAGGGGCATGGGTGTGGGGTGGGGGAGATGCTTCCTCTGTGATCCTCTAAGCTCATACTCCCAGGATTTCATACATACCAAAAGCAGAATACTTGTCTCGAGCCCAGATAACCAAGTTTTACTTTCTATACTTGTCAAGACTTCTTACTGAAAATGGTCTATCAGCATTTATTCCACTAACATCACTTACAACATGAGGCCCTGTGGGGCACCAACATCTGTATTTCTTAGGTAGAAGTAAATTTGTTAGGAAGGCCTATTGACAAACAGGAAGACACTGAAAAAAAAAAAAAAAAAAAAAGAAAAAAGAACAAAAAAAGAAAACAACTGAAAAAGGAAAAACCACTAACAAATTCTTCTCTATCCCAATGTGCTTATAAGGTTGGCCCCACTTATATATTAAACATACATAATTTTAGAATTAGGAATAAACTACAAAACATCCTTTGGTGCTAACAAAATGAAAACTAGTAAAACAGGTAACAAGTAAACATTCCACACAGTAGGCTCATATGTGAAAAGACAGTTTTCTTTTGAAACAGAGTCTCACTTTGTCACCCTTGGTAGTGTTGTGGCATCACAGCTCACAGCAACCTTAAACTCTTAGGCTCAAGTGATCCTCTTATCTCAGCCTCCAAGTAACTGGGAATACAGGTGCCTGCCACAAAACCTGACTATTTTTTAGAGACGAGGTCTCACTCTGGCTCAGGCTGGTCTCAAACTACTGAGCTCAAGCAATTTACCTGCCTAGGCCGGCCACCCAGAGTGCTGGGATTACATGTGAACCATGAACCACTGCACCCGGTCTAAAAGGATAGTTTTAAGTACACATTCTATGAAATGGAACCTGTTTGGATTATTTGAGTTTTGGGGTTTTGTTTTTTTTCCAGAGACGGAGTGTCATTCTGCTGTCCCAGGCATCATAGCTTACAGCAACCTCAAATTCCTGGGTTCAGGCTATTCTACTGCCTCAGTCTTCCAGGTAGCTGGGACTATAGGCATTGGGCTAGTTTTTCTATTTTTATTTATTTATTTATTTATTTTGAGACAGAGCCTCAAGCTGTCACCCTGGGTTGAGTGCCATGACATCATGGTTCACAGCAACCTCCAACTCCTGGGCTCAAGAGATTCTCCTGCCTCCACCTCCCAAGCAGCTGGGACTACAGATGCCCACCACAATGCCCAGCTATTTTTTGATTGTAGCCGTAACTGTCATTTTGGTGTGCCCAGGCTGGATTCAAACTCGCCAGCCTCAGATGTATGTGGCTGGCGCCTTAGCCGCTTGAGCCACAGGCACCGAGCCTAGTTTTTTTTAGTTCTTCTATTTTTAGTAAAGACATGGTCTCATTCTTGCTCAGGCTGGTCTCAAGCTTCTAAACTAGTGGTTCACAACCCACAGGAACTGTATTAAAGGGCCACAGCATTAGGAAGGTTGAGAATCACTATTCTAAACTCAAGAAATCCTCCCACTTCAGCCTCCCAGAGTGCTAAGATTATAGGCACAAGCCACCCCTCCCAATGGAACCTGTGTAAAGACCTACTTGAAAAGTATTCTAGATGAGCTGGTGAGAGTGTGAGGCAGTTGTAGCCCAGTGGTTGAGAGGTCACCCTTAACAGCTGGACTACTTGGGTTTAAAGGCTGTGAGGCCTTAGGTCTACTCTTTAGCTTCTTTTCTTTGCCTTTCTCTTCCTTTCCCTTCCTTCCTTCTTTGAGACAGAGTCTCTCTATGTCGCCCTTGGTGGCCGTGGCGTCACAGCTCACAGAAACCTCAAACTCTTGGGCTTAAGCTATTCTCTTTGCTCAGCTTCCCAAGTAGGACTGGCCACAATGCCCATCTATTAATATTTTTGTTGTTGTTGTAGTTGTCATTGTTTAGCAGGCCCCGAGCCGGGTTCAAACCTGCCAGCGCCCTAACCACTAAGCTAGGAGCCTTCTTTCTTTTTTTTGAAGCAGAGTCTCAGTTTGTTGCCCTCAGTAGAGTGCCATGGCGTCACAGCTCACAGCAACCTCAAACTCTTGGGCTTAAGCAATTCTCTTGCCTCAGCCTTTCAAGTAGGTGGAACTACAGACGCCTGCCACAATACCCAACTATTTTTAAAGACAGGGTCTCACTGTGGCTCAGGCTAGTCTCAAACCTGTGAGCTCAGGCAATCCACCCACCTCGGCCTCCCAAGTGCTGGCATTACAGGCATGAGCCACCGCACCTGGCCTAGCTTCTTTCTCTATTCAGCCATTTTCACATCTGTGGGACACAGATAATAGTACCTACACACTTCCTAGGATTGTCGGGAGGATTAAATGTTGTTAATATAGCAAAGTCCCAGCACATAGAAAGCACCCAGTAACTATAGGTAATTTTTGTACAGGTAAAATATGGGTCAGGTGCAGAGGCTCATATCTGTAATCCTAGTACTCTGGGAGGCCAAGGCAAGAGGACTGCTTGAGGCCAGGAGTTCAAGACCAGTCTGGGCAACAGAGTAGAGACCTAATCCATACAAAAAAATTCTTAAATTAGTTGGGCCTGTTGGTACACACCAATAGCCCCAGTTACTTGGAGGCTGAGGCAGGAGGATCACTTGCACCCAGGAGATTCAGGTTGCAGTGAGCTATGATGACACCACTGCATTCTAGCTGGGGCAACAGAGTAAGACCCTGTCAAAAAGAAAAAAAAAATTTGTTCTAGACATGCTTATAGAAAAAAACACTTGGGTGGCACCTGTGGCTCAAAGGGGTAGGGCCCGTATGCTGGAGGTGGAAGGTTCAAACCCAGCCCCGGCCAAAAACCGCAAAAAAACAAACAACAACAAAAAAAACACTTCACTGGAATAACCTAGACCAGACATCCTCAAACTTTTTAAACAGGGAGGCAGTTCACTGTCCCTCAACAGTTGGAGGGCTGGACTATAGTTTAAAAACAAAACTATGAACAAATTCCTATGCACACTGCACATACCTTATTTTGAAGTAAAAAACAAAACGGGAACAAATACAATCACACCACTTCATGTGGCCCACACGCCACAGTTTGAGGACCCCTGACCTATACACATGTAATACCTTTCTCCCATTTCTGGTTTTCTCAACTATTCAGGGAACAACCATAGACGTTTTCTGGCATCAGAAACATAAATTGTTTCCAAAAGCGTTAAGCAATGCTTGTCCAAAGGCCCCAATATAGCTAGTAATTTAGACAGCTGTGTTAGGAGCCACAGAAGCTGCATTTTCTAATCAGTACTGTTTCTGAACAATTGAAACTTTCTCCAGTGCAAAGTCCAAACACAGGCAGCAGTGTTCCCCCAAAACATCCAACAGTTTCATTATTGTTTAACTACAAAATAACAGCTCCAATAATCTATCAAGTTTGACATTTCATCTAACAAGGCAACTAAACCTGGATGAAAACCACCATGCATGGAGAGATTTTTTCCTCCTGTTCCAAATCAACAGTAATTTTTGACATTATAACCACACAAAATAATGCTTCTTCACAGACTATTTATAAAGTCTTCTGAAAAGCAACACAAACTGAAGTGCCTCAAAGAAACAGCACATCCCCAAATTTTATTTTTTTTCTACCATCTTTAAGCATCTTTGTTAACTGTGAGTTAAGTTACAATAACTGGGAAACTCCTTTCTAAGGCTGGACGTAGTGGCCTAGTACTCTGGAAGGCAGAGGCCGGTGGATTGCTTTGAGCTCAGGAGTCCGAGTAGAGCCTAAGCAAGCATGAAATCCCATCTCCATTAAAAACAGAAAAACTATCCGGGCATCATGGCAGGTGCCTATAGTCCCAGCTACTTGAGAGGCTAAGGCAAGAGGATTACTCAAGCTCAAAAGTTTGAGGTTGCTGTGAGCATACAATGGCCACCACACTCTAGATAGGGCAAGAGAGTGAGACTCTTGTCTTAAACAAAACAAACAAGGCTCCATGCCCATAGCACAGTTACGCCGTCAGCCGCATACACCAAGGCTGGAGGGTTTAAACCCAGCCCAGGCCAGCTAAACAACAATGACGACTGCAACAAAAAACAGTCATGCGTTATGGTGGGTGCCTGTAGTCCCTGCCATTTGGGAAGCCGAGGCAAGAGAATCACGTAAGCCCAAGAGTCTGAGGTTGCTGTGAGCTGTAATGCCACAGCACTCTACTGAGGGTGACAAAGTGAGACTCTGTCTTTAAAAAAAGAAGCAAACAAAAAACTAACAAAACTCCTTTCTAGCATTTAGTCAAAAAACGGTAATATTCTATGATAGAGATGCCAAATTCAAGTTCCATCAATTTATTCTTAAATATATGAAAGGTAAATATTCCTCACCCAATCCCTATGTATGCATTAAAAATTGTGGTTCTAACCTAAGAAATCACCAAGTGATAAAACTTCTCTCCTGGGGTAGGAATCAGGTGTCATAAGAAAATGGTGGAAAACTCCTATAAGGAATGTCCCAGAACCACCTAGAACAATGCTACTGAAAGCCTGTGTGCCAGACTGCTGGTGGTCCATCCATGTCAAGATAAACACTGAAAATCATTGGAAGCACTGAGAAACGTTTACAATACTTTGACAATGCTGTGACATCTAAGGACATGATTTTTCCGCAACTCATTTTTCTTGTACTTTACAAAAATAATGGCTGGCAACAGATTGGGGAGGGACCCTTACAAAGCTGGCTCCTCATCACTGACAGTTTAAAAAGTACTAACTTTCATACCACGAAGTGCCAATTCAGTCATTATTGCTCTGAAGGAATCAAAGTACCTTTGCCCTCACTCTCAGAGACCCTAGGTAAATCTGAGTCTCCCTACTTTTCTGTGCCTTAAATTCCTCCTCTACAAAATAAAGGCAGCTGACTAACATAAGCATTTCTCAATCTCTCATTATTTTTTAAATGTGTGACTCTGTCACAGAAATAACTTTCTCAAAGTGGGGTTTGCAGATAAACTAAATCAGAATCCCATGTTTCATTCCCAAACACTTTGAATCTATAGGTCTGTCTGGTCTAAGAACCGGGAATCTGCATTTTTTTTCCAAGCACTCAGAAGATTTTGATGCACACTGGAATTTGAGATCTATTACAGTAACATATAACCTTACTAAAGCCTTTAAGAAATTATATTTCCTGTGTAATTCCCAAATAAATGTTATTTTAAATTAAAAAAAAAAAATTGGGGGGGGGGGGGGCAACAAAAAAATACCCGGGCATTGCGGTAGGCGCTTGTAGTCCCAGCTACTCAGGAGGCTGAAGCAAGAGAATTGCCTAAGCCCAGAAGTTGGAGGTTGCTGTGTGACGCCATAGCACTCTACCAAGGGTGATAGAGTGAGACTCTGTCTCTACAAAAAAAAAAAATAGCTGGGCATTGTGGCGGGTACCTGTAGTCCCAGCTACTTGAGAGGCTAAGGTAAGACAATCACAAGCCCAAGAGTTTGAGGTTGTTGTGAGCTGCGATACCATAGAACTCTACCAAGGGTAACATTTTGACACTGTCTCAGGAAAAAAAAAAAAAAAGACCCAGAAAGCTGGGAGTTGATAGAGTAGACCCTTGTTTATTTCTCAAGCAGGTTTCTTTTTTTTTTTTTTGAGACAGAGTTTCACTATGTTGCCCTCGGTAAAGTGCCATGGCACCAGAGCTCACAGAAACCTCAAACTCTTGGGCTCACAAGTAGTTGGGACTACAGGCACCCACCACAACGCCCAGATTTTTGTTGTTGTTGTTGCCATTGCTGTTTAGCCCAGGCCAGGTTTGAACCCACCAGCCTCATGTATGTGGCCAGGCCCTACCCACTGAGCAACAGGCACCACCTCAAGCAGATACCTTAATCATTATGAAAAGCATGGGAAGGGCCGCGGCTGTGGCTCAGTGAGTAGGGCGCCAGCCCCATATGCTGAGGGTGGCGGGTTCAAACCCAGCCCCGGCCAAAGTGCAACAAAAAAACAGCCGGGCGTTGTAGCGGGCGCCTGTAGTCCCAGCTGCTCAGGAGGCTGAGGCAGGAGAATCGCGAAAGCCCAAGAGCTGGAGGTTGCTGTGAGCTGACGCCACGGTACTCTACCCAGGGCGACAAAGTGAGACTCTGTCTCTAAAAAAAAAAAAAAGCATGGAAGATTAGCAAAAAGTGTAGGGGGAGACAACTTTCCTATATATTTTTAAATATATTGATAGCCAGGTGTTGTGGCAGGTACCTGTAGTCCCAGCTACTTGGGAGGCTGAGGAAAGAGAATCGCTTAAACCCAAGAGTTGGGAGGTTGCTGTGAGCTGTGACACCACAGTACTTTACTGAGGGCGACAAAGTGAGACTATCTCAAAAAAAAAAAAAAAAGAAAGAAAGAAAATAAAATCTATTGATTGAAAGGCCACTAAGTGTGTAATACGTGTGATCAGTACCAAGACTAGAAAGATTTTCCAAAGCAAATTAAGAGTAAAAACAAGAGCGCGAGGTGAAGGAGGAGGACACCCCATTTACTTAAGAAAAAAAAGATTCAGGAGGAAAACAGCTTAACATAATCCAGCAGTTGCAAATAAACAATGGTGTTGATTACTAATGAATTGCATTTTAACCACTCAGAAACCAGCATAGTCTCAAGTTGGCTTAACTTCCGGTAAATTTCAGAATGACTAGGCAGTATTTCTTTAATTAGAATCAAAACAGTTAAAATGTTTCAGCAAGTCATATGGCTACAACTAGTTCAAACCCAGGTGGGCTTGCCCTGTGCTTAGAACTTGGCTGGTGCAAACAAATGGCTGTCCTAGGAAGTCTGAACAGGAGATGTAGGCTTAACCTGCAGCACTGGAGAGGTGCAGCTTTAAAATGCCAACATAGCTCAACAAAATCAAAATTGTAAATGTGCTCAAATTCAGCACATGGGAATAGCAGCTGAAAAATACTGCTCAGAGAGCAAGATTTTGCCTATCCTTTTAGAAAGGAGGACAATGGAGAAAATTGCCCCACTAAGGTCACTTTGCATTGAAAAAAAAAAAAGAAAAAAAAGAAAAAGAAAAAAAGGTTAGTAACCTTAACAAATAAAATTCTGTGCAGGTCACAACTCTATGAAATCAGCTGCCCACTGAGCAGCTCTCCAATAATTTTTTTTCTATTTTTGAGATATGATTTCACTGTGTTGCCCAGGCTGAACTTTGGGGCTCAAGTCATCCTCCTGTCTCAGCCTCCTAAGAGTAGTTGGGACTACAGTTGCAAGCCACCACACCCAGCCCCTTTAGGAAATTAAGTGTGCATTAAAATAATTAAATGTGAAGTCTCCTAGAGAGTAATTTCACTCCAGAAGACTTAACATCATTTCTGTAAAACATACCATAGAAAAATAGTGAAGAGGACTACCAGGCATAACAGCTTTTCCACTTTCATGTCGGGTGGCAAACACTAAGACCTAAAAAGAACAGAACAATCTGGGAAAGGGATGAAATAGTACAATTTATCAGAGAAAACCACTGCGTTCTCTTGTCTTTTCAAAAGTTCACATGCGGTAGTGCTTGTGGCTCAAGCGGCTAAGGCGCCAGCCACATACAACGGAGCTGGTGGGTTTGAATCCAGCCTGGGCCCGCAAAACAACAATGACGGCTGCAACCAAAAAAAAAAAAAAAAAAAAATAGCCGGGCGTTGTGGTGGGTGCCTGAACCACCACTGGTTTAGAAGTTTGAGACCAGCCTGAGCAAGAATTGAGACCATGTCTTTACTAAAAATAGAAGAACTAAAAAAACTAGGCTCGGTGCCTGTGGCTCAAGCGGCTAAGGTACCAGCCACATACACCTGAGCTGGCGGGTTCGAATCCAGCCTGGGCCCGCCAAAACAACAGTGGCGGCTACAACCAAAAAATAGCTGGGCGTTGTGGTGGGCGCCTGTAGTCCCAGCTGCTTGGGAGGTGGAGGCAGGAGAATCGCTTGAGCCCAGGAGTTTGAGGTTGTCATGAGCTGTGATGCCAAAGCACTCTACCCAGGGCAACAACTTGAGGCTCAGTCTCAAAAAAAAAAAAAAAAAATTTAACATGCCCGTGTAACTGTAATATACTTAGAAGACTCCAAAATTACTTTCCTCAAAAAAGATGTAGGAAAAACATCACGGGGTAAAAGGCCAAACATTGTCTCTTACAATGCTTGAACAACTAATTATGTGTCTTAATACATTAATTCTATAGAGTGACTATTACAGGGAAGTTGAATAAGACATCTTAAACAACATGCCCTGGGGCCCAAGTCCATTCAACTGACAGTAAAATCGCCCCTCAGAAAAGCAGTTTTACACAACATCTAGTATTTTAATTTTCTAGCTGCCAACAGAAATATATAAAGAGCAGAAATTAAACTAATTATATCAGCAGCACAGTGAACCAAACTTTAATTGTTTTACATACTAGTTAGACATTTGCCAGACAATACAAAGGCCCTTGGGGTAGACACTTCTTTAGAGCATGATTCCCAATCAATAGGACAAGAAATTAGCCTGTTTAGGCCATAAATGGACTCATGGTTTAGATGTTAAAATTCAAATGATAGAAAAGTTCAATTTAAAAAATAATAGCATAAGAAACTAGTCTCCAAAATGGCTTTAGATCACCCAGTGATTTACATATGCGGTATCATTAATAGGCCTTTTAAGCCAATGTGGTATAATACTAATCAGCTTTCTTAACATCCTCCACACAAAAGAGCCTATTCATTTAGCTGGGTAACAGGTGTTAGCAACCAGCAACCTCTTTTGCCCTTCAGTTCCAGAGGCCTGGCCTGTGATTAAGAGATGATGACTGGCAAATTCAAAGAAGGGCAGCCTCAAAGAGAGAAAGGGAGGAGAAAGGGAAAGAGAAAGGAGACCAAAAGGGAGAACAGAAGATAAGAAATGGGCATCAGGTGCTACTCAGTGAGGCCACCTCCTGGGCTACAGCCCAAATATATATGGCAGAATTTGGATAATGTTATTCATTCATTCTGGCAGATAGTAACATGCCAACACTTCATTCTAAAAAAAAAATTTTTAAGTGTTGTTAATTGTCCTATGACTCATTCTTGCTACCCGTATTTTCTGTTTCTTAATTTTAGTCCTCGCTCTTTCATAAATTTCCTTAAAAAAGCTGACAGAGTAGATATTCCTGGAAAGAGACACAGAGAAGGCTGCATTTAGAAAGACATCTTAAACCTACAGAATAAAAAATCATATGAGAAAGTGGAAGAAGGGACATTTACCGAGTTGCCTACAATGTACAACGAATTATATTTTCTCTCTTTTAATCTACATAACAATTTTAACAGATACTATTTTCATGTTGCAGATGAAGAAAATACCTTGCCTAAGGTAGCACAGTTAGGAAATGGAAGAAAAAGGATTCAAAACCAGGTTTGTGTATTTCCTAAACTGTTAGGCTTTTCCCAATTTCAATGCTCTACATTATCAGGTGCTTGATTTCACTTCAACTCAGATGGCTCTAATTTCAGCAATCTGTCTTCCTTCCATGAACTCAGTAAAGGACTTGTGATTAAATTTTATTGACTTTATTAAGCATCTATCATTTTCAGTAAGGGCTTCTGCTGTGTGGAAATAAAACTAACAAGACTTTATTTTAAAATTCTACAGTGAATTCCTAGGCATCTCTCCCTTCCAACACAACTAGATTCCTCTACCTATTCAGACCTCCAGTTGTTTCCACATTTTCAGTCATTTGTCCACTCAGTAGATAAACCAAGCTACTTTGACCAAAAAAACCTCCCACATGACTCCTGATAGATAATACACCAGCGGGTGCCTAGCAGTAAAACAATTTCGATTTACATAAAAGTTATAAAAGCTCTTTGTTATCTGTCATGACTAGGAAATGGGTGATTCTAGCAAATCAAACATCCTGGATAGCATAATGATGCTACTGGAGGGACTACCAATTAGAAAGAATTTCAATGCATACAATTTCAATTTAAAAATTAAAGAAAGAAAAAGTGAAGTGAACCCCAATTTTCAAAATTCCATAAAGAATTTTGGAATATATAATATTATACAAGAGATAATTTTTTTTTAAGTATCAAGGAAATAAACAGTGGTTCCCAAACTCAGCTTTCAAAGCACTTGGGAGCTTCTTAGAAATCCTAAAATACAAGGGAAGTTTTTAAAATGTAGCCTCCAGACTATCAATTACCCACTCCATCAAATCACCAGGAGGTGGGGCTGAGAAATCTACATTTTAAAAGAACACCAAGGTGACTCAAAAACAGTCAGGTGCCTAATCTTTCTAGGAGCCGCTGGCTTTTGGGAACTCCTTACAATAAAACATGCTTAAACGCCGAAAGCTCTACTGAATACAAAGTGACCTTTCTTTGCTGATTCAGGAGACTTTATGATCTCCCAGGGCCAGTAGGTCATCTTTCACTACCAGTCACTTAGTCATCGTACTGAAAAAACTAGAAAATAAAGATTAACAAAGATTTCCTACTAGTAAAAACTAGCTTTTGTCTTACTATCAGATTCAAAAACCTGATTTCCCCCCAAGGAAATGCAGATTTTATGCTTGCTTTGAAAAGAGAAAATGTTTAAAAACATGCAGGACTCATAACTAACTGCTTAGCTCCGATCCAAAATGTTAAACAAGCCCAAATACAACGAAAATGTGGAATATTCAATCTGAATAAGACAAGCAAAGGAGGAACTTCATGACAGTCTTAATGAAGAGAAAGGATAATGGTTTTAACCTAAGTCTGGCATAACAGGATTAGATATGACCGCTGTCCTGACCCATGGCAACGTTAAATCCTGGAAACAAGGAGGGCAGGTGTCTTACAACACACGAGGCCAATTTCTACCTGAGATGGCTTTTATGTGATATAACAAGATATCCTACCAAGAGCCTAACTAGTTTTGGGATTTTAAAACTCAGTATCTGATATAAAGTCACAAATCAAGAAAATGATCAGACCATTTCCCTATTAAAGAAATGGGAGTCTGTGTACATTAAAAGATTGTCTCTACATAGCCAAAAAAATAATAACCAGTTATCATCACCAAACCAGAAATAACTACCAAACAACAACAATACAGAAGCAGCTCCTCCCTAAAGACTTCACCAATAGCAATGTAAACTATGTGTTCTCATTAAACTCTGTATCTTAACTCCAAATTGCAGGGGCATGAGATTACAAGGTGCAAAGGTGTTAAATCTTTCCCCCAGATGTAAACACTATAACCAATGTGAACTTGGTACAAAAGTCTCTATCACTAAAACAACAGCAGTATTAAAGGTTTTATTACAAGAATAAAAGTCAAGGTTCAATTAACCCCCCCCAACAATGCCTTAGGTTTATATACATGTTTTCACAGTTTTAGGCTTGACACTCATACAGACCAGGACCCCACGCCTGGTCAATTAACATCACAATGCACATGTAATTAAGAAACTATGCCCTAGTGTGGCCGTTCGTTTGTCTTATTAAATGTTGATCACTGAAAGTGCTCAAAATTTCCATTACTACTTTACCGGCCCTTAAAGAATTGTTCCTATTAGACAATATTAAACAGAGTTAAGAGTTATGTCAATTGGCTTGGTCGTGAGAAAGTTTGAAACTAATTTTTAAGCTTTCTGAAAAGTTTTCTCTTTTTAAGCATATTGCTTTACAAGTTGGTTAAATTGGTTGATTTAGAGTTATTTACAACCCTTGTTCCCAATGGAAATTGATCAGGATAACAGCTATCTGATGACTATGAAGGGTTTTAGTGGACTGGTCTTTGATTAGATAGACATTAAAATGTGTACGTGTGATTACATATCTTCAAGTACAATCAAGTTATTAGATAGCCCTGCCAAATTAATACCCATTGTTTCACACCATACCCAAACATTTTCAAATTTAAGAAAATAACACCTCCAGGGCGGCACCTGTGGCTCAGTGAGTAGGGTGCAGGCCCCATATACCGAGGGTGGTGGGTTCAAACCCAGCCCCTGCCAAACTGCAACACAAAAATAGCCAGGCTTTGTGGCAGGCGCCTGTATTCCCAGCTACTCTGGAGGCTGAATCACCTAAACCCAGGAATTGGAGGTTGCTGTGAGCTGTGATGCCATGGCATTCTACCAAGGGTGATAAAGTGAGACTCTGTCTCAAAAAATAAAAAGAAAATAACACCTCCAAAAAAATAAACACAAAAGAACACCTCCTAATAAACTAACAGAGGAATTGTACTCTGAAATCCAGAATTAGGAAATATAAAGTTCCAGAAATGTTTGCCATCATGTGTTTCCTTGAAGGTGAATGAGAATGCAATGAGGGAAAAGGATAAAGCGGTCAAACCTGAAATCCCCTGAACACAAAGAAAATATGGCCAGCTTCCAGCCCTAGAACTAGGTATACAAACTCAGCCCAGCACCAGGTCCCCTGCCTACTTTTCCTAGAATGATAAAACAAATGGGCAGCCCGGTCCACATTTCAGTAAACTGAACTCACTGGGAGAACCACGAGGCTCCCCAAACAGTTGTGTTAACAGGAAGTCTCTCTGTCCTCCAAACCACCAAAGGCACACATACGGAACTTACTGCTTTCTCAGGCGGCTACATGCACCCAGGGTGTGTGTTCATCACGTCACTCTGGCCTTTAACCAGGGTGCAAAGTGACAGTTGTGGGTAAAGCCCTATTTCCAAGCTAACAATAATCCTTCCCTGTGGGACGCTGGGAGGTGCGTGATACAGGCTTCCTTAGAACAAATAACAGACCAACAAGCAGGAGAAAACATGCTGCTGTCTCTTCTGCCAGCCTGAAATCAAGGTCTTGAGCAGGCAGATGCCAGCGGAGGCTCTCGGCTGCACTAGTCTGGCCGGCCATCCCCACGGCTGGTCAAAAGTCTCCTGGGCAGCCTGCTGAAGAGGGGCCCCCACTTCCCTCTCCGCCGTGACCATCGCCGGCTCAGTGGCGATTACACAGGCATCGAGAACGTAGGACAACTCCTAAGGGAAGAATAGTGGACCCTAGGGGGAGAACCGCATTTCCAAACTTATCCATGAAACCTCCGAACTCCAAACCTCTCTTCCTCCGGCCACCTCCACCTTCCAAGGAGCACACAGGGCTCCTCCACTGTGGGACAGGCAGGCCGCCGAGGACCTGCCTCAGTTTCCTCTGCTGTACAAAGAGCACTTTTCTCCCACAAGCCAACTGGACCTGCCGGTCTACAAGGCGCTTGGGGATAGTTGAGGACACATGTCTCCTGCTACCGCCGCTAAGGATGAAATGCTTTCTTTAAGGGGACTTTTATAGGACAGGTGTAGGTTGCTCTGAATTAGGAGACCGCCAGCAAGGAAGGGGCTTCCCCCATCTCCTGTAAGGCAGAGAGTCCCAGGCCGCGCCCCACACAGAGGAGCACCCAGATCACAGTCTGCCGGCGCCAGAAGGGCCCCCTTGTTCTCCCTTGGGCCCCACCCCGGGCCGTGCGTCCCGCGGTCCCCAGCGCCGCCGCCTCCTCACCTGCCGCGGCCGCCTGCCCGGCCCGCACCTGGGAGGGGAGGGGAGGGGCCGGATCCGGGCCGCGGACGCCTCAGGCAGGGAGGCTGCGGACTCCACCGCGGCGGTGTCTCCGGGGCTGAGGGGTACCCGGGGACCGTCGCGACATCCTCACAGACGGCCCCAGGAAGTCGCCCCCCCACCCAACCCTAGTCCGCCCTACCCGGCCGGGCAGCTCCCGCCCCTCGCGCGGCCCCGCCCCGATTAGGCCCCGCCCCCTCTCGGGAGCGCGCCTCCGCTCCCGCCCCGCCCGAACCACCATAGAGAGGAGCAAGGCGTGCGGCGGGCTAGAGCGCGGCCTCCGCGCGCGCCCCCTGGCGGAGCCCCGGCTGGGTCTGACCGTGGACACCCCAATGTCAGAGTCGGCCCCTCCAGGTTACCTTGGTTGCAGTAACCTCCGTCTCAGAACTCTCTGAGGAAGTAAAGGGTCCAGGTCCGGCTTGGTGATCTTGAGCAATCTCTTAATATCTTCCAAACTCGTTTCATAATAAAATTTTTAAAGTTGCCTCGCATTCTTATCCCATAGTTCCTCTTGACAATGCTATGAGCAGGCAATGGCTCCCCAGTTTGCAACTGGAGAAACCCAGGCCCTTCAGGGTTCCCTGGCATATTCAAGGTCCCACAGCTGGGATGTATGAGAAACCAGGTCTGCAGGGACATCAGAACCTATACTTGTCCCATCACTCTATGACACTTTTCTAGCATTTCCCTGTCTAAATCCCTGGGATTAGCTACTTTTTTCTCAGGAAAATGAGTAAACTGCTGAGGAAGACTGGTAGAATGAAAATGACTCTGCCAAGGAGCTTTCCCCTGCCTTTCAACATCTGTGTACCTTTCCTCCAGTTTCCTCACCCCGGAAATGCAGGTTGGTATGGAGATCAAACGAGCTAATGCACGTTAAAATGTTCGGTAAAACTATAAGGCAGCAGCAAGGTAGCATAGAGATCATTAGCTGGCTTGAGCTCAGAAGATGCCTAACCATGAAAACAATATAAATTCTAATCCTTTAACTGGTGTCTAGTGACACTTAATTTTCTTTTTTTTTTCTTTAGAGACAGTCTCACTTTATCGCCCTTGGTAGAGTGATGTCGTGTCACAGCTCACAGCAACCTCCAACTCCTGGGCTTAGGCTATTCTCTTGCCTCAGCCTCCTGAGTAGCTGGGGCGTGCCTGGCTATTTTTTGTTGCCGTTTGGCTGGAGCCGGGTTCAAACCCGCCACCCTCAGCATATGGGGCCAGTGCCCTACCCACTGAGCCACAGGCGCTGCTCCCATGATGCTTAATTTTCTTATGCCTTGGTTTCCTATCGAGATCTCGCAGTTTTCCTGAGCAGTTTATATTTTAAAATAAGGAATATCATAAGGAAAAATTAAGTAAAAATACTATCACTTATACATACCAGACTCTATCACTTTACAAATACTATTTCAAATCTTCACAATAGCTTAGCAAATTGAGTACTATTATTCCTGTGTCATCAATGAGGACCTGTATATTAAGTAATTTACCCAAAGCCATGCAGTTAGAAAAAGTCAAAACTGGAATTTGAAACCAATTCTACCACTTGGAATGCATGAACTCCTGGCCTGCTAGACACATCCCACATCTAAATTAAATGTACCCATCTTTTTTCTACCTGGTTGTTTTCTACCTTCACTTGGAGCAATTCTCTGACTTGTCTGCCTCTCTCTGAGACTTTATTTCCACCCCCCTCCCAAAGGCACCTTATTTTTCCCCTTTTCCCTCTGAATCCTTCTTTCTTGATATGCTGGGACCTCATTCATTGTTTCAATTCTGAGCTAGATTTCTGAGCTGTGATTAAGGCACAACATCCTCCACCACCTCTCTCTTTTTCTAGGTATGAATCATATACAGAAATTCTTTTTTTTTGTATAGACAGAGTCTCACTTTACTGCCCTGGGTAGAGTGCCGATATATAACAGGACTCACAGCAACCTCCAGCTCTTGGGCTTCATGATTCTCCTGCCTCAGCTTCCAGAGCAGCTGGGACTACCAGGTGCGCGCCACAACGCCCGGCTATTTTTTCGGTTCAGTTCTGCAGGGGCTGGGTTTGAACCCGCCACCCTCAATATATGGGGCCGGAGCCCTACTCACTGAGCCACAGGCACCACCCTATATATAGAAATTCAATAGGTTCAGAACAAAGGTGGGGTGAGACCTAGAAAAGTCTTTTTGTAAACTTAGTTAACAAGCTTAGTGCTTGGTTCTGAAAGGGGGTGCATTTAATCTACTAATTGGATCCAAAAACTGGAGTCTGGATTCACAACATCCCATGGAAATCATTTTTTCTGGGTCCTCTGGTCCATATTACAGCTAAATCATTGGAATGCTGCTAAATTAACGTGCATATCGTTGAAGCAAGGAGGCCTCAGAGCTGCATTTACCTACACTCCTTTTTTCCTCCACCTTAGGCATTATCACCATCACTATTTTTCTTCTTTATCATGCCCTTCCACAGAGGCACCCAATAATGTACCCATTGTGCAAGTAATCTGAAATCCTTTCAGCAAGCAGTAGTATTTAGTAGTAATGAAGCACTAATTTGTCTACCAAGTGACATATTTATAGGAGCTGTTTACTTTGACATATTTTTATTATTTCTACTCATTTGCTAAATACTTTCCAATACATATTTATGAAGCACATGCCTTTCCCCAAATAGTAGTGAAAAAATAAATCATATTATTTCTTTTATTAGTAGCAGCATGGCTTGTAAGTCCTAGTACACTAATTTTTGTTGCTTCTAGCAAAAGCTGGAAGAACTAATGGTGATTGAGCACCTACTGTGTGCCAAACTCTCTGTGAAATGCACTTTACATAAATTATCTGTTGAATTTCCCTGAGACATATATTTTACCAATAAGGAAAATATAAATTCCCCTGTAACATAGCTTTTACTAGTAAGACACAGACGTTACCTTGTCCAAAAAACTCAGAAAGGGTCCAGCAGGGCTTTTAACCTAGATCTTTTCCTGATTCCAAAATCCCAAATCATCATTCCACTTTACCAGCTCCACTTAACTTCTCTAGACCTAATAAATTCTGTAAAATATAAAGCGATGCTTTCCGAGAGAGAGGCTTCATTAGGTACCTAGAATAACCCTTATTTTCCTATGGAAAGCTTTTCTCCGAGGGAGTTACTCCCTAAAAAATGAGATGTTCCCCAAAGAGAAGAGGCAGTGTTGGAGCCCAATCCATTCCCGCTGACAGTACTAGCTACATGGTTTGCAGGGCATGATGCAGAATGTGAGACAACCCTTGTTCAAAAATTAAGAATTTTAGGGCCAGGCATGGTGGCTCACACCTGTAGTCCTAGCACTCTGGGATGCTACAGCACATAGGTTGCCTGAGCTCACAGGTTTGAGACCAGTCTGAGCCAAAGCAAGACCTTGTCTCTGAAAAAAATACCCAGATGTTGTGGCAGGCGCCTGTATTCCCAGCTACTTGCCCTGAGGCAGGGGCATCACTTGAGCCCAGAGTTTGAGGTTGCTGTGAGCTATGAATGATGCCACTGCACTCTACCAAGGGCAACAAAGTGAGACTGTGTCTCCAAAAAATAAAAAAAATAAAATAAGGGTGGTGCCTGTGGCTCAAGGTGCAGGGCACCAGCCCAATGTACCGGGGATGGTGGGTTCAAACCTGGCCCCAGCCAAAACTTAAAACATAAATAAATAAAATAAAATAAATAAAACTTAAAAAAAAAATACTATTCGTTGATTTTGTGTCCTTTTTAGCACAGGGCCATTGTCTTTGGCAAAACCCAAACTTAAACTGAGGATATTATATTCAGAAACTACAGAGAAGGTGAGGAAGAGCAGAAATCCAAGGGCTACTCAAGGAGTCAAACTTGTGTAGAGGCTGAAATGCAGTTGTATAGCTCCAGGGCATGTGGACCTTCCACTAGCTGGGAGAGAGAACCCCTCACGCCTGGCAAATGTCATGGCCAATACCCAGATACCCACACCAAGACTGAAGGGAAATGCAATGAGGTCTTTACTTTTTTTTTTTTTTTAATAAAGACAGAGTCTCACTTTATGGCCCTTTGGTAGAGTGCCATGGCGTCACAGCTCACAGCAACCTCCAGCTCTTGGACTTAGGCGATTCTCTTGCCTCAGCCTCCCGAGTAGCTGGGACTACAGGTGCCCGCCACAACGCCCGGCTATTTTTTTGTTGCAGTTCGGCCGGGGCTGAGTTTGAACCCGCCACCCTCGGTATATGGGGCTGGTGCCCTACTCACTGAGCCACAGGTGCTGCCGAGGTCTTTACTTTGATAGAAGCTAACTACACATAACCTAAGACCTCGAATTCAAAGATAAAATATTGGAAACACCCCACTCCAGTTAGAACAAGACAAGAACGATGGCTGTTGTTGCTTCTATTCTACATAGCACTTAAAGTTAGTGTAGCCACAGTGCCGTAGGACAAGAAACAAATTATAAAAAGCATTCAGGATGGCCATTGCTTAATAATATACCTATCTCTAATTAAAGCTGTGTGCATCATAGAGCCTCCTTCTCCAATGGCCATCCCCAACACACAGAACTGGACAGTTTAAACTCCACCCAGACAACTCACACCATGAGAGAACACAGCAAAAACCTAGGGTGGTACCTGTGGCTCAAGGAGTAGGGTGCCAGGCCCCTACACTGGAGGTGGTAAGTTCAAACCCAGCCCGGGCCAGAAACAAAAAACAAACCAAAAAAAAACCTAGTAGCTATACTCTGTGTTCTCCTGGCCCACATCCCAGGAATGCACAGATCCCATTGTTCTATTATTATTATTTTTTTACTTATAACCAACTTCAGTAGCAGTCCCTGTTGTTTATTTAGTTTTATTTCCCTCTAATCTTCAGTTCTTTTTGTACTAATGGTATCTGCCTTTCCAGAGTGTTTGTCATCGTGTCTTGTGACTTCCCTGGGGGGAATCAGAAATAGCTGATAAAGTAGATCTCTGATCCAGCCTTTTATGGTGAGCTAAGCTGAAAAGAGGTTGGGATGTGCATCCTTTGCTATCAGGGCAAAGTATGAAAAATAATTTTGTTGAAACATTTCCGTATTTATAGCCGAAGGCAGTGAGAGGATGGGAAGAAGTGGGCTTGGTATCAGATGGGAGTTTGGATTCCCCTGCTGCCTCTTATTAGCTTTATGTTCTTAACCTTGCTGAGCTCCCATTTACTGTCTGTAAAATGGAATGACTCCCTCTGCCATAAGGCTGCCCTGTGGTCATAATGAGATGAATATGGAGAACATAAGGACACAAGAGAGCTTCAATAAACTCACTCTCTGGACCATGGCAGGCAGTAGTGAGTGGTTACCCACTAACATCCAACTCACCCAAACACACTCTCTTTCTAGTAGAACTTCCATTCTCTTTGCAGTTTTTTGGTTGGGGCCAGTTTTGAACCTGCTACCTCCAGTATATGGGGCTGGAGCCTTACTCCTTGAGCCACAGGCACCACCCTGAACTTCCATTCTCTTCCAGTGGCCATAGCACGTGCTTCAGGAGAGCCTGTCCTGAGCCTCAGCTCCGGGGCTATTTCCCACTTGGTCTGAGCCAATCACAGTGGTCCCATTTTCCTTGCTGGACATGAATTGGACATGAGTGCATGAATCAATTCTGCACATAGGAGATATGATGTTGAGTCACCTTTGATTCAAAGGAAATCTGAGTTTTCCTTTGTTAAATTAAACTAAAATTTGGCCTGAGGAGGCCTCCACACAATCATACCTTAACTTAGTACTAAATCAATTGAAATCAAACACTTTTGTAACAAATAGCTGAATCTTAGCCAATGACAGCAGCCAAGTGCCAGTCATTTGCAGGTAACCAACTGTTCATACTGTGTTCAAACAGAGCAAAGGCCGAGCTATAACCCATCAGCTGTCTCTGTACCCCATTTCCATGTTCTGTCCATAAATGCTTTCAGATCATAGTTGCAGTCCTGGAGCTCTTTGAACCTATCCTGGTTGTCAGCTGTCAGATTCTAGAACCACAAATAAAAGCCAGTTAAGACCTGCAAAACTCAGCTGTGCTCAGTGGCTCACACCTGTAATCCTAGCACTCTGGGAGGCCAAGGAGGGTGATTGCCTGAGCTCACAAGTTTGAGACCAGTCTGACCAAGCGTGAGACTCAGTCTCTAAAAATAGCCGGGAATTGTGATGGTTGGCTGTGGACCCAGGTACACAGGAGACTGAGGCAAGAGGATCACTTGAGCCCAAAAGTTTGAGGTTGCTGTGAGCTGTGATACCAGGCATTCTACTGAGGGTGACAGTCTTACTCGAAAAAAAATAAATAAAAAAAAATATAAATAGCCAGGTGTTGTGGGTGCCTATAGTCCCAGCTACTTGAAAGCTGAGGCAAGAGAATCACTTGAGCCCAGGAGTTTGAGGTTGCTGTGAGCTATGATGTCATAGCACTCTACCAAGGGTGACAAAGTGAGACTGTCTCAAAAAAAACTAGATTTGCTGTATTTTGTCTAACACCTGGTTCTTAAAAGGACACAAGAGGAAGTGACCCCTTTCTTGCCTATATTGTCAGGTCTGGAATAATGTTCAGAATAGCTGCAGCCAGGTTTTGACAAGGACAATGTACTTGAAGACAAAACCAACACAAAAGAACAGAGCTGAAAGATGTAAAGGACCTATGCCAACTGACCACAAATCAGTCTTGAATGTAATGTTATCAGAGATAGCAAGTTTTTATTGTTTACTCCTTTCTAAGCCAGGTTTAGTTATTTGCAGCCTCAGTGGTACTTGAACCTTTGGCTTGAGGGTCTTTGGGAGTTCAAATGCCTGACTTAGGGCTATCAAGTGCTAGCACACAGCAAGGCATAGTAAGGACTTGACATTAATTTTGTCAAAGGGAGGACATACAATAGTCTGGGTGTAGAAAGACGTGTAAAGACTCTGGGCACATGATGATTAGATTTAGAGAAACCGACATTCCTGCATTCTCCTTTGCTATCTTTAAAATGCATTGAAGCCCACTCATTCATTTTTCTAAGGATTAGACAAGGCCCTGAGGTCTTGAACCACTTCTGGAGAGGGAATTGAAAGCTCCCTTTGTCAAAAGAAGGCTGAGCTAGAGCCACTCTTTCATTTAAAATTTTTTTTTTTTTTTTTTTTTTGTAGAGACAGAGTTTCACTTTACCACCCTCGGTAGAGTGCCATGATGTCCCAGGACTCATAGCAACCTCCAGCTCCTGGGCTTCCGCAATTCTCCTGCCTCAGCCTCCCGAGCAGCTGGAACTATAGGCGCCCGCCACAACACCCGGCTTTTTTTTGGTTGCAGTTTGGCCGGGGCTGGGTTCGAACCCGCCACCCTCGGTATATGGGGTCGGTGCCCCACTCACTGAGCCACAGGCGCCACCCTCATTTAAAAAATTTTAAATATACATATTTTAAATCATTCATACATGTTGAATAAATTACCAAGCTCTCACAACATGGAGAGAAAAACTGACAAAGGTTTAAAACTTAAAAAGTATAGGACAGTTATTATAAACATGCTGTGGTCACTGGAAGACACTGGAAGACAATGGGAGTTCCAGAAAAGGTGAGGCATAAACAAGGGAAGTTGTCAGGGTGGGTGGGAACCAGACACGGTGAGGGGTGGTCAGAGGTAGACACACAAGCAAAGAGCAAAAGGCACTTGGGCTAGGGAGCCAGCCTGCACAGAGTGGTGTGGCAGAACCGACAGTGCGGTGGCAGCACACAGGCAAAACAAAGCCCTAGGAACAAGGGCTCAAGGATGAAGCAGACTGTGAGGACCAAGGCCTGCAGGAACATCATGGTGGCGTGGAGCAGCAGTGAATAGAGTACCTTCCCATGTGGGGCCAGAGCAGCTACCTGGGTAAGGGTGTTGGTGTCAGCCTCATTGATTGGTGTCGTCTGCTGTGGATTCAGAATGCCAAAATGGTACCAGGAGTAGAAAGAATTTGCTATTCCCAGCGTAATGTATTGTTTCTTACTACGGTGGCAGGAATGTGCTAACTATCTATGGTATAAATATACTAAAGATTAATTTCTCCTGGGGTCGTTTGTGAAAGAAGTGTGAGGGTTCCTCCCCCCTCCCCCTTGGGCTAACCACCCCATCCTTACTCAGTCCAACACCCTTGGCGCCACTCCCAATCCCCCATACTTCTTGCTTCTATTCCTGCACTGTCCATCACCTCTAAATGGCGTATCTTCCACAGGTAACTGACTCTCCTTTCCTAAGCCAAGACACAACTAATTAATTACATAACAGGCTCTCTAACTAAGAAAGGAGACTTCCCTTTAAAAAATGTGGTCAGCAAGAAGATGGCGGCGGCCGCGGAGTTAACACTACTGGAAAAAATCCCTGGTCTGAGCAAAGGGAATAAATATAGTGCTCAGGGCGAGCGACAGATTCCAGTTCTTCAAACAAACAATGGTCCAAGTCTGACAGGCTTGAGCACGATAGCAGCTCATCTAGTCAAGCAGGCCAACAAAGAACACTTGCTGGGGACCACAGCAGAAAAAGCAATCGTCCAGCAGTGGTTAGAGTACAGGGTCACCCGAGTAGACGGACACGCCAGTAAAGATGATATCCGCACTCTGTTGAAGGATCTTAATTCCTATCTTGAAGATAAAGTCTACCTTACAGGATATAACTTCACCTTAGCAGATGTCCTGTTGTACTATGGACTTCATTGCTTTATACATTACCCAGGCATCAGGCAACATCTGTCTAATGTTGTCTTCGTCAAGAACAGATTATATACTAACTCCCACTAGAAGCCACCTATGCTGTACAGAAGAAAAATTAATGCTTTAAATGGAAAATGTATTCTGGACCACAGGACTAACATAAATTGATACACAGTCATTCTCTGTTGAAGTTGAGAGAATTCAGAAAGTATAAACTTCTGTCTGAGTGTTTTATTCTTTAGTTAAAGTTTTAACAATTTTTAATGTAAAAATTAAACTACTATTATAAAAAAAAAATGTGGTCAGTAAACAATCCTGATAATTTTTCTACTTTGCCTTTTATTTCTCATTCCCTGGCATCATCCTCCCCTCCCAGCCAGGGTCACAGGCCGTAGTGCTGGGAACGCACAGGAGAGTTATTTCCTACACTAGGGCACTAGGCTCTGGTACAGCTGGCAGGAAGAGAGGTGTAATTATATTGCATCTCGGAGCCATCAGTAGTGAAGTTTTGCATAAAGGACTAGATTAGCCATGTATTATTTACGTCAGCATCAATTTTCCCAGCTGGCTCTATTTACTGTGTGAAATCTCCTCTTTTTATGGACAAGACCATGGTTCACCACCTCTGGTTACTCTATACTGTGGAGGGGGTCTGCAGGGCACCATGCATATTAAACCAGTGGCTGGATTCACCAGGAGCAGGTCATACCTCCCTTCCTGTTAAATTATATCCCTGAGACTGCAGCAAGCTCACATTCTCACCGAGTCATGGTGATGTATGCAGGTGTGTGAAATCAAATCAGCAAAAGGAAAGCAGGAATAACTTTGTGGGGGCCTTGTGGGGAACACTGAAAAATCACCTTTTGGAAGAAATCAGATGGCTCTGGGGCTCAGGGAATTTCCTTTTGATATATATATATATATATATATTTTTTTTTTTTGCAATTCTGCTGGCGTTGGGTTTGAACCCACCACCCTTGGTTTATGGGGCCGGCATCTCTATTCACTGAGCCACAGGCGTCGCCCTCCTTTTGATATTTTTAAGAGCAGGACATGGAGGGAGAAGTTTTGCATTTATAAAGTTATTTTCACTCAGTAACTCAGAGACAGAGCTAAGGGAAAAGTGGCCCCCTATCTTTATAGACAGAAAAGCAGATGAAAAAAAAAAAAAAAAAGAAAGAGAAGCAAAGGCAAATTAGAGTCTTCCTGGCTAGGTCTCTGTGCTAGGATGGAGCACAGGACACAATGGTGACACACAGGGTTATCCACCCAGTCACTACCATGCTTCTTCAGAGATGTCCTAAGCCAGGGTGAACTTGGCTCCCACTGGAAGCAAACACCGCAGAAACAAGGAAAGGAAACTTGATGCCAGCATAAATTTCCGATCCTCTGGCTGCAATGTCCTCTCGTGCCTATAGCTTGAAATGTGTCTGCAGACAGTGAGCTGATGAGACCGAGACGTCTCTTCTGGCCAGCTTGAGAACTTCTGCATTCCCAAGTGCTGGGTAGCAGTAAACAGCAGGCATTACTGGGAAGAGAAGTTGAGAGGGCACTCGAAGCCTCCTTGCTGCCCAATAGCACCAGTCATGTCTGATCTCCCTGTAATGCTGGGCTCAGCTCTGGAGTCCCCCAGGAACCAATGTCTACCATCTCCTGGAAACCTGTTGGCTAGAAGAAGAAATTGGAAGGAAAACTAAGTGGAGTTAAGCACCACAAGGTAGCCCCTTTTGTTGCAGGGTCCAGCATCTAAAGAATTCTTCTATAAGACGCTTGTAGGCCGGGCGTGGTGATTCACACCTACAATCCCAGCACTCTGGGAGGCCGAGGCAGGCGGATCCTTGAGCCCAGGAGTTTGAGATGAGCCTGAGTCAGAGCAAGACCCTGTCTTTACTAAAAATAGAAAAATTGGTGGTGCCTGTGGCACAGTGGGTAGGGCATCGGCTACATACACTGAGGCTGGCGGGTTTGAGCCCAGCCCAGGCCAGTTAAACAAATCAACAATGACAACTGCAACCAAAAAATAGCTAGGCGTTGTGGTGGGCACCTGTAGTCCCAGCTACTTGGTAGGCTGAGGCAAGAGAATAGCTTGAGCCCAAGAGTTTGAGGTTGCCATGAGCTGAGACACTCTACTGAGGGCGACATAGTGAAACTCTGTCTCAAATAAATAAATAAGTAAATAAAAATAGAAAAATTAGCTGGGTGTTGTGGCAGGTGCCTATAGTCCCAGCTACCCAGGAGGCTGAGTCAGGAGTATTGATTGAGCCCAGAAGTTTGAGGTTGCTGTGCACTATGATGCCATGGCACTCTACCCAGGACAACAGAGTGAGACTCTGTCTTGGAAAAAAAAAAAAAAAAAAAAAGAGCGGTGCCTGTGGCTCAAAGGAGTAGGGTGCCAGCCCTATATGCCGGAGGTGGCGGGTTCAAACTCAGCCACAGCCAAAAACTGCAAAAAAAAAAAAAAAATACATACACACATATAAAGACACCTGTGGGCACAGAAACCACCCCCAGGACCCTTAATTACTGGCACCCCTCTGAGGCAGGTCACCTGGCGGGAAGATTTGGTCAGACACACTGTGCGCTGGCTTCCTGATGCTTCTGCTCCCTTGATGATGTCCAGGAAAAGCCGGGTGCTGGGCACAAAGCTCCAAGCGCGCCCAAGGGCAGGTTTGAGCCTCCCACTGTCCCTGTCTCGTGTCATATGGTTGGTCACCTGCAATAGAAAGACTTACAGATCCATGGTCCTAAGTATAGCAGACATCTGTTTCTACTGCTTCATTTTACAGATGGGAAAACTGAGACCTAGAAGACAGAAATGACCTCCCAAAGGCTCCGTAATATTTTTTTGTTTTTTTTTTTTTTTTGGAGACAGAGTCTCACTTTATTGCCCTCGGTAGAGTGCAGTGGCGTCACACAGCTCACAGCAACCTCCAACTCCTGGGCTTAGGCGATTCTCTTGCCTCAGCCTCCCAATTAGTTGAGACTACAGATGCCCGCCACAATGCCCAGCTATTTTGGGTTTTTTTTTTGCAGTTTTGGCTGAGCCTGGGCTTGAACCCACCACCCCCAGTATATGGGGCCAGTGCCCTATTCCTTGAGCCACAGGTGCTGCCCACGCCCAGCTATTTTTTTGGTTGCAGTTTGGCTGGGGCCGGGTTTGAACCTGCCACCCTCTGTATATGTGGCTAGCACCCTATCCACTGAGCCACAGGCACCACGGAAAGACTCCATAACTTAATGGCAAGTCTTGAACTAGAACCCCTGGCTCCTGACTTGCACCCAGCTCTTTCCACTAATCCTCAGTGCCTTACACTAGATCCGAAACAGAAGGCAATAGGGCAGATGTCTGGAAAAAAAGCAGTGATAACTTGGCACTTTTCTTTTTTTTTTTTCAGAGACAGAGTCTCACTTTATTGCCCTCGGTAGAGGGCCATCACACGGCTCACAGCAACCTCCAGCTCTTGGGCTTAGGTGGTTCTCTTGCCTCAGTTCCCCGGGCAGCTGGGACTACAGGTGCCCGCCACAACACCCGACTATTTTTTTGTTGCCGTTTGGCTGGGGCTGGGTTTGAACCCACCACCCTCGGTATATGGGGCCGGCGCCCTACTCGCTGAGCCACAGGCACCGCCAACTTGGCACTTTTCAAAAGGAAAGTTATGCCAGGTGTGGCAGCTCATGTCTGTAATCCTAACGCTCTGGGAGGTTGAGACAGGCAGATTGCTTGAGCTCATGATGTTCACTGAAGTTTTATTAATAGAGGAAAACCAGTATGACCTACAGGTACAACAATCAGGAACTAGATAGATTATGGAATAGCAGGGCTGGCAAATTGCAGCCGACAGGCCAATTTGGCTTGCACATTTGTTTTTCGCAAGTCAAGTTTTGCTGGAACACAGCCATGCCCACTTGTTTATATACTGTCCATGGCTGCTTTCATGCTATATTGGCAGAGTTGAGCAGTGGTGACACAGACCATATGGTCACAAGGCTTGAAGTATTTACTATCTGATCCTTTACAGAGAAAGTCTGCTGATCCCTGTGGATCTCTATGGTATAGGTGTAAACAAAATAATATGCAGCTATACAGCCGTTGTGGAAAACAGTGTGGTGGCTCCTCAAAAAATTAAAGGTAAAATTACTGTATGATCGTCAGGAGTGGTGGCTCATGCCTATAAACCTAGTACTCTGGGAGGCTGAGGCAGGTGAATTGCTTAAGCTCACAAGTTCCAGATCAGCCTGAGCAAGAGTGAGACCCTGTTTCTAACTAAAAATGAAAAACTAAGGCAAGAGGATTGCTTGAGCCCAAGAGTTTGAGGTTGCTGTGGTGCCATTGCACTCTACCCAAGGCAACAGAGTGAAACTCTGTCTGGAAAAAAAAAATTACCGGCTCAGCACCTGTAGCTCAGCGGCAAGGGCGCCAGCCACATACATTGGAGCTGGCATGTTCGAATCCAGCCCGCCAATGACAACTACAACCAAAAAATAGCCGGGCGCTGCAGCGGGCACCTGTAGTCCCAGCTACTTGGGAGGCTGAGGCAGGAGAATTGCTTAAGCCCTCAGTAGAGTGCTGTGGTGTCACAGCTTACAGCAACCTCAAACTCTTGAGCTTAAGCAATTCTCTTGCCTCAGCCTCCCAAGTAGCTGGGACTATAGGCGCCAGCTACAATGCCTGGCTATTTATTTTTGTTGCAGTTGTCGTCTTTATTTTTTTAATAGTTTTTGGCTGGGGCCAGGTTTGAACCCACCACCCTCAGTATATGGAGCCAGTGCCCTACTCACTAAGCCACAGGTGCCACCCGTCATTGTTTTTAAGGGGCCCAGGCTGGGTTTAAACCTGCCAGCTTCGGTGTATGTAGCTGGCGCTATAACCACTGTGCTACGGGCGCCGAGCCTATTTTGTTTGTTTTTAACAAGGTCAGTTTAGTTAGAAAGTTGGTAGGTAGCCAGGCGCAGAGGCTCACACCTGTAATCCCAGCATTTAGGAGGTCAAGGCGGGTGGATTGCCTGAGCTCACAGGTTTGAGACCAGCCTGAGCCTGAGTGAGACCTCATCTCTAAAAAATAGCCACACACTGTGGCGGGCACCTGTAAGTCCCAGCCAGTTGCAGGGCTGAGGCAAGAGAATTGCTTGACCCAAGATTATGAGGTTGCTATGACCTAAGACACCATAGCACTCTACCAAGGGTGACCAAGTGAGACTCCATCTTAAAAAATAAAAAAGAAAGTTGGTAGATAGTATAAGTATATAGGCAGAATAGAGGTGATGAAGATATGTCTAAATATTAATATGGTTTCTGTGGATGTGGAGATTGACTATGACTTTTAATCTTATATTTAACTATTTTTTACCCTTTCTATGAGAAGCATGCAGACTTTTAAAATACTTCTTCACAAGCAGAAAAATTTACTTTAATAGCAAAAGATCCATTTATATGGAATTCTGGAAAACTATTGCAACAGAAAACCTATCAGTGGTTGCCTAGGACTGGGGGACCTTTTAGTGGGGTAACATTACTGTACATAACTGTATCCATTAGTCAAACTTCAAACAAGGAGAAAGTTACTCTAAGCAAGTTATGCTTCAATAGACCCATCTTTAAAAAAGCAGAAAATAAAAATAAGACCGTTCCTGATCCCCTTGGCTATTTATGTTTCAGAGCTCTAGCTGATCCAGGGGAGCTGGGCTATATTTATGTTCCTTTCCTAAAGGGCCACTTTGGGGTTCAGAAGCTGCCATTTAGGGGAAATAAAGAGCCACCTCTAACTAGAAACCGAGTTTGCTGGCCAAGCCTGCTTCCTTACCACCACTGCTGCGCCCAGGTCCTGGGCAAGGGTCTTCAGCTCTCGGGCTAGCTGCATCATCAAGGCCAAGCCTGGAGGCAGAAGAGAGGCAGAGAGAGAGGGCAGTGGAGCCAGGGATGAGACTGGCTGGAGACAAGATCCCAGAGCTGGGAGGCAAGGGTCATATGCTCCTGACCCCAGGCTCTGCCATATCACTCACCTTCCCTCTGCTGACCTCCCAGGAGCGGGGAGACTACTGCAGTGACTGAGTCCACAACTACCACCTTCACAGTCCCTGAAGAACTGGTCACCTGGAGGGGTGGGGGAAGCAGGTCCTATGAACCAGCTGGCCTCCAGGGCACACCCATTATAGCCCAAGCTTGCTCCTCTATCAGAAACCAGTAAGACATAACTTCCCCTGTCGCAAACACAGCTGCATGGGCCTCACCAGACATGATCATCGCACTGGATCTCCCTACCCCCTTTGTACGTATAAGAGACTTACTAAAGACCTGGGTAGAAAGAGATGATTTAAATCACAGGCCATCACAGATACACTTCAACAATCAAATTTTAGGACATCTGATTCAGAGCACTGTGGCCTCGCTGTGGACCTCTCAGTGGTCATTCTTGGTCCTACTTCCAGCTTCCCACCATCAGCCTTTCTTTTCCTTCTCTGACTCCCTCCCCTCTTCTCCCTCCTGCTAACTTCTACTCCCTAATTCCTTATTTCCTATGCTGAAGAGTTATCCTTCCTTTACTTCATGTCTCCTTCTAGATCATGTCTCCTGGGCCTCATCTTCCCTTTCTAAAACAGTTCCAAATAAAGACTGTTCTTTCTCTATCTGATCCCATCTTTCAACCATAATTTTTTGTCTCTATACACCATTAGCTGGGACTACAGGCACCCACCATAACATCCGGACTATTTTTAGAGATGGGGTCTCGCTTTGGCTCAGGCTGGTCTTGAACCTGTGAGCTAAGACAATGCACCTGCCTTGGCCTCCCAGAGTGCTAGGATTACAGGCATGAGCCACCGCACCCAGCCTTCTTTTCGTTCCTTTTTTTTTTGGAGACCTAGTCTCACACTGTCACCCTGAGTAGAGTACCATGGCATCATTGTAGCTCACAGCAACCTCAAACTTCTAGGTTCAAGCAATTCTCTTGCATCAGCCTCCCAAGTAGCTGGGACTACAGGTATGTGCCATGCCCAGCTAGTTTTTCTATTTTTTTTTTTAATAGAGACAGGGTCTCACCCTTGCTCAGGCTGGTCTCAAACTCCTGAGCTCAAATAATCCACCAGCCTTGGCCTGTCCGTGTGCTAGGATTATAGGCATGAGCCACTGTGCCCGACCTAATTTTTTTTATATTTTATAGAGATGGGGTCTCACTATGTTGCCCAGGCAGGTCTTAAACTCTTGGCCTCAAATGGTCCTCCCACCTCAGCCTCCCCAAGTGCTGGGATTATAGACGTGAGCTACCTTGGCCCTGGGGTTATATTATTTTATATAAGACCTTGGTATGGCTACTTGCTCTCACTTTCCTTGCTCTTGAAGAAGCAAATGGCCATACTGTACACCCACTGGAGAAGGGGCCACACAGCAGGAGCAATGGGCAACCTCGAGAGCTGAAGGCAGTCTCTGGCCAGTACTATATCGTCTGATCTGGAATTGAGAAGTCTGCTCAATAATGCTAGTTCTTATCCTAAATATGTGGAGACTTTGGGCAACTCAACTTCTCTGGTGTTCACTCTCCTCATCTCTATAAAACAAAAGGGCTAGATTCAGTCAGCATTCCTCAACTTCCCATTCCAACACACTGGTGGGTCATCACCAGCTATACTTTCTAAGGCAAGTATTTGTTCAATTAGCACACGTATATGTTCTAAAGCTTGTAAAAATTACTTTATATACAATCCTGGGTATGTCCATGAGAACCTGTTATGGTCTGGGGTAAGAAAGAGAAGTTTGAGATCAACTACACTATTTTATCTCTAAGGTATCTTCCAGATCTAACAGTTATTTACCAGTGTACCAGATCCTGTCTGAGCGCCTCGCAGGAGGAGCAGAGTACCAACCCGAATGCCATTCTAAATTCTCCTTGTGAATGGGTCTCTGACTGTGTTCAGGTAGCAATCTCCTGACTTTAGGGGAGGTGGGCCCAGCCACCGGCCCAAGCTACACACATAACTCAGTTTTGGCCAACTAGCTGTAAGGGCCAGAGGGAAATCTGTTAGTGGGGTCTGGAAAAAGATTTTTCTTCCCTGATAAAAAAGAAGAAAATACAGAAAAGAACCATCTGTCTTTCACTGACCTGAATATGTGTGAAGACAAGATGCTTAGAGCTAGTGCAGCCATTTTGCAATCACGAGAAGAAAAAGAGAACCAGACCACAACCTAGTACCCTGATATTGTGGGCCTGCCAACCTCCAGACTCCTATGAGATATTAAATATCCTCAAGGTTCAAGTCTCTGTCAGACAACCTCTATTACTTGCTGCTGAAAGTAAGTATTCCTAACTAATCTAGAGGGGAATACAAAGACCAGTGTGACATGATCCTTCCACTCAGGGGCTTACTGTTGAGCAGGGGAGATGAACACGTGAGCAATGACACATATGAATTAAGCATTTAGGAATTCCATCCAGGTAGTGGCAAGCACAGCTGGAGCCACCAGATCGCACATCTGCATTTCCAAACTGAGTCTGTAGTAGGACATCTGCCCACTTATAGATATGTGTAGCACCCGGCGTGTTGGGTAAAGCAAGGGGGAATAGAACAGCAGGCTCACCTGTTGGGCCACAGGGCTTCGGAGGTCCTGCAGCACATTTAGCATCTGGAAGATGTCAAATGCATGTGTTACCTGGATTCTCTGGAGAGCTCTTGCCTGGAAAGGTGGGAAAGAGAAGCAGGGCCTTTGGATAAGAGGGAAGAGAATTTTTAACTAAGGCTGAGAAGGAAGAGGCAAGGACATAGGTCTAGGATGGCAAATGGGCTTTGTCTAATGGGCTAGTATGCACAGCAGTGGCTGCCTAGGTGCTAAGCTGTACCTAGAGCACAGTGGGAAAGAGTGATGTGACCCAATACTGATACCTGCCATGGGCAAGAAATGGACTAGAAACACAGGATGCCAGCTGTTTGCTAGCCCTGATTTAAGGTATGTGAGGAGTTGGGGGAGTTTCCTAGAAGAACTGGTGAGGGTAGCACCCAAGCTGGGATGATGGCATTAATAGGGGAGGCTAAAGGGATACAGGATGTATTAATAAAACAGCAAATTTCAAAGCAAGAAATAACTATTAACCCCAACAACTAGAATTTTTTTTTTTTTTTTTTTTTTTTCTGGCCAGGGCCAGGTTTGAACTTACCACCTCTGATACATGGGGCCAGCGCCCCACTCCTTCGAGCCACAGTGCCGCCCAACAACCAGAATTCTTACAGCATTAAGGGAAGATGGGGTCTTCTTGTGTCAGATATGTCAAAAGAACCCAATTATCTTGCCCCTTACCTGTTCCTCCTCATCCTGGGTCCTAGCCTCCAGTAGCTGCAGGAGGCGGGAGGCTGTCAGCCCTCCATTGGAATCAACGTACAGGACGTTTTGCTGCAGGCCATGGGCTACGTTTGCTGCCACACAAAGGCATATCTGAATAGAGATAGAGGAGTGAGTGAACTTGAACCCTGTGAGAGGACCTACAAAGGGAGTTCCCTCCCAAATCTTGACCAGATTTCAGTAACACAAATGGGCCAAGTCCAAGCCCCACACCCCATCACTCCTCTTCTTTCTGTTGAGCTCTGAACCCTTGAGTGCATTGCCAGAAGCTCCACAAGGGGTCCAGGATTACGCATCCACCTCCCTCAATCCTCCTGGCTGCTGGCCTCGCACGTACCTGAGTTTTGCCACTACCCGGGCCGCCTACAATTTCAGTCACTTCTCCAGTATAGAGACCAGTATCAAGTAATTTGTCCAGGCTGATGGCAGAAGATGAAAGAGAATCAACATAGGAGGTTGGGAGAAGAGAGAGAAATAGGTACCAAGAAGAAAAGCAAAATACTCCTTCCACAAGTGCTGGTTCTGTCCAGAGATGCTTTGGATGATGTCCCTGGCCAGGAGGCTGCCCTTGGTGGTGCTTTCTTTTGTAGAAGGGCATGCCTGAATGTTCCTCTTCTGGTCTCTCTTCATCCTCCCGCTCTCAGCTTAAAAATCACTTCTCCAGAGAGGGCTCTGCCTTCTCTCATTCTCATTCTTGGCCCCTTGTAGGTTTCCTTGACAGCATTTCCCACAGTTGTAATTTTTAAATTTTGAAATAATCAGGACATATTGTACTATAGCACAGTATCACAACCAGGAAACTGGCATTGGTATAACCCACAGAGCTTACTGAGATCTCAGTGTTACTCACACTCCTGTGTGTCTGTGCACATAGTTCCATTCCATTTTATCACACGTAGGTTTGCATAACCACCACGGCGGAGGCACAGAACATTTCCATCACTGTAAGTCCCCATCGTGCTGCCCTTCTGTTAGTCATACCATTCACCCCTAATCCCTAACCCCTGGCAACCACTGACTTGTTCTCCATCTTTGTTATTTCAAGAATGTTATGTATGTGAATCATACAGCACATAACCTTTGTGATTTATTTTTTTTTTGGAGACGGAGTCTTACTCTGTGATGCTCTGAGTGGAGTGCCATGACATCATCATAGCTCACAGTAACCTCAAACTCTTAGGCTCAGGCTGAGACTACAGGTGCCCAGCATAACACCCAGCTAGTTTTTCTGTTTTTTTTTGTTGTTGTTTTTCTTTTAGTAAAGACCATGTTTTGCTGTTACTCAGGCTGGTCTCAAATTCCTGAGCTCAAACAATCCAACCACCTCAGTTTCCCAGAGTGCTAGGATTACAGGAATGAGCCATGGTGCTCAGCCTTTTTTTTGTGTGTGTGGCTGTTGTTTCCACTCAGCATCATTTCCTTGAGATCCATCCAAGTTTTTGCCTATATGGATAATTCATTCCTTTTGACTGCTGAATAGTATTCCATGGTATGAATGTCCCACAGTTTAAGCATTTACCCACTGAAGGACATTTTGGTTGTTTCGACTTCGGGGCTTTATGAATAAACCTGCCATAAACATTTATGTACAGTTTTTATACCTCTCAGATAAATGTCCAAGAATACAACTGCTGAGTTGTATGTCACAAGCACATTAGTTGTATAAAAAACTATGAAAGCATTTTCCAAAGTTGATATGCCATTTTGCAATCCCACTAGCAAATGCATGTACAACTAATTCAATTTTTCTACATCCTTACCAATTTTTCTACATCCTTATCAGCATTTGGTGTTAATTACTATCATTTTAGCCATTCTGACAAGGGTAGTCAGATCCCACTGTGGTTTTACTTTGCATGTCCCTAATAGCTAATGCAATTGAACATTTTTACGTGCTTACTTACCACCCATATGTGCTGTCTAGTGAAATGCCTGTTTATGTCTTTTGCCTATTTTTTAATTGAGTTGTTTGGTCTTTTACCATTTAGTTTTAAGAATTCTTTATATATTCTACAATAGATATAAGTTCTTTGTTGAATATGTGGCTTACAAATACTGTTCCCAGGCTGTACTTGTCTTTTCATTCTCTTTTGCAGAACAAAATTCGTTAATTTTGATTAGGCCCAATTAATCAAAATTTTAATAGATCCTACTTTTGGTGTCAAATCTAAGAACTCTTTGTCTAGCCCTAGTTGGTAAAGATTTTCTACTACGTTTTGTTCTAAAAGCTCAATAATTTTATGTTTTACATTTAAGCCCATGATCCATTTTCAGTTAATTTTTCTATAAGGTATGAAGAATTTATTTTTATTTTTTTATTTTTTGTTCAAAAAGCTATCTTTCTTCCATTACACTGCTTTCGTACCTCTTGTCAGAAATCAGTTGTGGGCTCTGTGCCTGTAACTCTGAGGTTAGGGTGCCAGCCACATACATCAGGGCTGGCGGGTTCGAAACCAGCCTGGACCTGCCAAGCAACAGCGACAACTACAACAACAACAACAACAACAATAACACAGCTGGGCTTTGTGAGGGGCACCTCAGCTACTTCGGAGGCTGAGGCAAAAGTATTGCTTAAGCCCAAGAGTTTGAGGTTGCTGTGAGCTGTGATGCTACCGCACTCTACTGAGTGAGATATAGTGAGATTCTGTCTAAAAAAAAAAATCAGTTGTGCATACTAGGGGGATTGTATTTCTGGGTTCTCTATTCTCCTTTACATATCTCTCCAATGGCCAATACCACACTTATCTTGATTTTTTTTCCACCAGTCTTTTTATTTTTGAGACAGAGTTTTAAGCACTGGGTAGAGTACTGTTATGTCATAGCTCACAGCAACTTCCAACTCTTGGGCTCAAGCAAACCTCTTGCCTAAAATTTTATATTTTTATTTATTTATTTTTTTCTTTTCTAAGAGACAGAGTCTCACTTTGTTGCCCTTGGTAGAGTGCCATGCATCATGCTCACAACAACCTCCAGCTCTTGGGCTTAGGCAATTCTCTTGCCTCCAACACCTGAGTAGGTGGGAGTACAGGCGACTCCCCCCCACAACACCCAGCTATTTTTTTGTTGCAGTTTGGCCAGGGCCGGCTTTGAACCCGCCACCCTCAGTATATGGGGCTGAAATTTTCTATTTTTAGTAGAGAGGGGGCTCTCGGATTTTGCTCAGGCTGGTCTCAAACTCCTGAGCTCAAGCAATCCACCCCTCAGCCTCCCAGAGTGCTAGGATTAGTTCTTTCTTTTTGGAGACAGAGTCTCACTCTGTCACCCTATGTAGGGTGCCATGGCATCATCATAGCTCACAGCAACCTCAAACTCTTGGGATCAAATGATGTTCTTGCCTCAGCCTCCTGAGTAGCTGGGACTATAGGCAGGACTAGCCATACCTGGCTAGTTTTTCTACTTTTAGTACAGACAGTGCAAGTACCAGCCTTGCACTTGCTCAGGCTGGTCTCGAACTCCTGAGCTCAAGCAATCTATCTGCCTCAGCCTCCCAGAGTGCTAGGATTATAGGCATGAGCCACCATGCCTGGCTCTATATAGCAAGTCTTAACGTTGGGTAGAGTGACTTTTCCAGATTTATCTTTCTTTTTCAAAATTGTTGTAGCAAGTCTAGGTAAAACAGGCCTTTCTATATAATGATTAGAATAAGCCAACCTATGTCTACAAAGAATGCCTTGCTGGGATTTTGATAGAAATTGTATTAAAGCTACAGGTCAATATGGGGAGAATCACCACCATTACTGTGTTGAGTCTTTCAATCCATAAATACACTATGTCTCTCCCATTTATTGAAGTCATCTTATCAGCAATTTTTAATTTTCAGCACACAGATCTCACCCATGCTTTGGTAGATTTATACCTAAATATCTCATTTTCTTTGAGGCTACTGTAAATGGTATTTTTTTTAATTTCAGTCTCTGTAACTTCATTGTGAGTTTGGAGAAATGCAATTGATTTTTATGCGATCTTCTGATCTTGTATCCTGAGACCTGGCTGAACGCAATTATTAGTTCTAGGAGTTTATAATTATTTTTTATTTGCTTGTTTTTGTTTGTCTCCCTCGTCTGCCTAAGAGTGCCCTGAGGCGAGGACTGGGTCCTGTCTCTGTTGCATTCCACCACTAGCACAGTGCCTGAAACACAGGGGTTGCCTCATAAATGATACCAGAGAAATGAGTAGTAGAGCAGGGCTTATTTAGTCCCTGCATTGTCAACACTTGAGCTGTAGAAGTGTTGGGACACACCTAAGACACAGCCAGTCTTAGTCTTAATTCAGGTTTTGTCCCTAAACCACATGAAACAGGTCACCACCTACCCTTAGGCCTATTGAATCAGAAACTCCGGGGTAGGGCCCATATCTGAGTTTTAACAAGGCCTCCAGGTGACTTTGATGCACAGTCATGTGTGAGAACCATTGGACTAGTCATTCTCAGTCCTGCATATACATTAAAACGACCAGGGGAGTTTTTTAAAAAGATGCCTATTTCAGCAGTTACCAAACTTGTCTACCCATTGGAGTCACCTGGGAGCTTCCAAAAAATACTGATACTTAGGTCTCTCTCCCCAAATATGATTGATTGCTCTGGGGAGGCTTGGGATTTGGAACGTTTAAAAAAATTGCCTAGGCTTGGCACCCGTAGCTCAGGCAGCTGGCAGGCACATACACTGGAGCTGGCAGGTTCGAATCCAGCCTGGGCCAAAAAATAGCTGGGTGTTGTGGCAGGCACCTGTAGTCACAGCTACTTGGGAGGCTGAGGCAAGAGAATCGCTTGGGCCTAGGAGTTTCAGGTTGCTGTGAGCTGTGATGCCATAGCACTCTACCCAGGGTGATGGCTTGAGACAGTCTTAAAATAAATAAATAAAATTGCCCAGGTGATTCTAATGTACAGGTAAGTTTGGGAACCACTGACCTAGATCAATTAAGTTAGAATTTCTTCTAACCACACGTGATACCTCTTTTTTAAGTTTTCCAGATGATTCTCAAGCGTAGCCAGGGTTGAACCACTGGTTGTGACTCCAGTTGAGAATTAACCACATCCTTGGTCTGCATAAGGTATCCTTAAATCCACTTCGTCATAGCCCAACCTTAACTGTGTTTCCGTTCCATGTCTCCTTCTTAGAGGACCTTCCTACCAACTAGTCCTCTATCACCTCTAACTCAGCACGTCAACAGGGACAGAGAGAGACCCCTTAGCCTGCTTTGTACAGCAGAAGTACATCAGGATCTTACCACTGCCAAGAACACAGGTGATTTCTACAATGTATCCTCCGCCTTTCCCTCTGAACAGCCTTGTAGCCATTTTTCAGTCATTTATTCAAACATTGCCCAAATGCCTCATGTTTCTGGAAGGCCTTACTCTAAAATGAGGGGACCCAGAGATAAGCACACACAGCTCTGGCCTGCAATCCCAGCACCCTGAGAGGTCCAGGCAGATGGACTGTCTCAGCTCAGGAGTGCTGAGATCAGATCAGCCTGAGCAATAGCCAGACCTCATCTCTACTAAAAATAGAAAAAGACTAGCCAGGTATTGTGATGGCTGCCTGTAGTCCCAGCTACTTGGAAGGCTGAGGCAAGAGGATCGCTGATGCCACAGCACTCTAGCCTGGGTGACAAGAGTGGGACTTTGTCTCAAAAAAAACAAACAAAACACAGATTTTCCCAAGGTCTATTACATGTCCTAGCACCCTGTAGGGAGGCACAGTGCACCTCAGCACTAAAGGCTATGAGAAGGCTTACAATACCGGAACCTGTTTAATCGGGGTTAATCATGCATTTCTGAAGCTTTTGATTACAGAGCTCTCCTCCCCACCAAGTTTTAAAGTTACATTTATTAACCTGTTCATAGAACACTAAGAGGAAGGCTGCTAAACCTCTCAAGTCATCTCTGATTCTTCACACCTACATCCCTCCTGGTCCTCCATCCCTATCATGGTTCTTGACTATGTCTCCCGCTGGTAGTCACCTGCTCCAGATGGGACTCCTGGGACTCACACTGCCCACACCAGCACCAAACACCAGAGCTTTACTTGGTCTCTCTCACCCTACCAACTGCTGGCCTCTACCCACTGCCTATAACTACTCTCACCAGGGCCTCCCGCCTCCAGGGCAGTGACCAGACAGACCAGTGAAAGGAACACAGCAGACATGATCTCAAGGGTCCGGTCTGCTATTTAGCAGCTACACAACCTTAAACAAGCCATTTAACCTAAGTCCCAGTCTCTTCACCTATACAACGATGATGAAACAGTAACGTGCTCATCAGTGGTTGTGAAGGATAAATGAATTAACATACCCGGAAGTGCTGAGCAAAAGCATTTCTTTTCCTTAACGCCCAACGTCCACCTCCTTTGGAGCTTTCCTGAACCACTCTGATCTTCCCTGCAGGGACCCACTGAAGCTGCAGTCCTTCCAGTTTACCACTTGACTGCTTCCTTAGTCTGTTGGTTTTATCAGCTCCCGAAGACCAATCTGCTCCCTGTTAATCACTTCCTCCCTGTGCTTACACCTCCCTCGTGTTCACCTGCTTTTCTCCTATACCCCCTAGACACCCTCAGGGCAGGGCCACACCTCATTTGTGTAATGTATCATCTTGTACTTATCTGGCACTCTGTAGGCACCTGGTGAAGTTTGCTGAACAAACCTCACACTGGCCCTTAGCCAGTGAGGGATCCAGTGATGGGCCAAAGCAATCTTAGGACCTTTGTGGTGGCAGAGTTAGTCACCAAATTCTGTACAAATGGGCTGGGGAAAAGATCAGACTGACATGGCCATAAAATACCTGTTCTTTTGCAACTCTTCCCTCCTCGCCCCCAGCAACATGGGGGAAGGTAACTGCTCCCTTACCAAGCTCACCTCTTCCCTACTGCCTCGGTGTGGTGAAGCCAAGTTTCGGGCCAAACACCTCTGAGGTTGAGCCTCATCTCTCGTTCCTCTTGACTAAACTCCAGCAGGGTTAATAATCTCTAACTTGTAGGGTCACCAAAGGGTTAGTGCCTGCTACATACAGACACTGACTATAGGTTATAGATGACTTAACCTATAGTCATGTAGCAGGCACTAACTATGGGTTATAAGCAGGGGTCCTCAAAGTTTTTAAACAGGGGGCCGGTTCACCGTCCCTCAGACCGTTGGAGGGCCAGACTATAGTTAAAAAAACAAAACAAAAAAAACTATGAACAAATTCCTATGCACACAGCACATATCTTATTTTGAATTAAAAAAACAAAACGGGAACAAATACAATCAGACCCACGGGTCGCAGTTTGAGGACCCCTGAGAAAGCATCAGAAGCCAGTCTGAGAAGTAGCCCCATTCTCCCCCTGCCTTTCACTTTCTTCCCTGAGTACACACACAAACCTGCCAATGCCGGTGGACAGGATGGCAGTGGAGGTCTTCAGTTCTTCATAGAGGTCAGCACCATTGATGGGGAAAGCTGAGAACTGAGCCAGCAGCACTCGCCTCAGAGCAACCAGGGCCTATCAAAGGGGCAGGGGGCTCAGATCCAAAGCAGCTCAGACTACTCGGTACCCCACCACCCATAGAGGCTGGCATCATACACCCCCCTGCATTAATCCCTGGGAACGCTCTGTTACCCTTGGCTTAGGATGGGCATTTAAAGACACCCAGCTTTGGAGCATTAGAAATCGGGAGCTCACCTTGTAAGACAAGCCACATTTCTGGGCTACCTCTTCCAGGTCCGCAGAAACCAGGTCCACCACTAAAAACAAAGCCGGCATAGCCGATTGGCAGGAAGTAGCCTGGGGCCTCCCACAATTGGTTTTTCCTCGTCTGTAAATGGGGGTAGCAATCCTACCTCTGGACAGACTCAGGAGGCCTCAGGCAAATATCAGTAAAAGAGCCCCAGCACCTGACCCGGTGCCTGGAACACCCTACCCTGCCTTGGGACTTGGCTCCCCACGCCCACCCTTCCAGCGCCTCTCCAGAAGCCTCGGGGAGCTGAGGAGGGGAGTGGCCCTTCAGGAAAGGAGAGTGAAGAGCTCCCAGGTGTGCTGGTGTCAGCCCCCGCTTGTCTACCCAGGCTGTGGGCGTGCGGGGCGCGCGGCTCCCTGGCACCCGCACAGGCCGTCACCTGTCTTGATCCCGCGGCTCCTCAGAAGCTGGACCATCTCCTGGGTGAGGCCCGGGCACAGTCCGACCCTGAGTACACCCATGTTCCCGCTGGCCGGGGGACAGCCCGGCCGGCTCGGGGGGTGCCCGCCACGTGGGCACCAGCAGGTCCCTCTCCAGACACCCCTCTGCGCGCCTTTCTGGAAAAGCGCTGGAGCCCCAGCAGCTGCAGGAAGGTGAATGTGGGGTCTGAGGGTGGAAGTGGGGGGGGAATCACCGCCCTCCGGGAACCGGCTGAGGCTGCAGAGCCCAGAGCCCGCCCTACGGGGCCGCGCCGCCGCTTCCGGGTTCCGGGCTGGCGCGAGCGGCGTAGGCCGGGCCTGTGGCGCCATCTGCTGGTGTGGCCCGGGGGAGCCTCTGCTCCCGCACCCACCCGGCCTGCAGCGCCCCCTTCCACCGCCGCCCGACACCCGGGATGCCCAACTTGCGACCCCCGACCGCATTCGGCCTCTACCTTCTTTCCAGTACACAGACCTAACGAGACTCCTGTGTGCCAACTTCCCCTCCAAACGCGGGACAGTCTCCTACCTGCAGGGAGCTGACTTTACGTGCTAGTGAGGGAAAGAAAATGAAAAGGAATCAGATGAATCAGATCATTCCAGAGGGTATAATAGGTGCTAAGATGCAGCAGAGCAGATGGTGGGCACCTGCTTCTCTGTGTTTTCCAAAAGTTGTTGGTTTTTTAAAATTTTTAATGGGGGGAGGGGGAATTATTGGGCATACAGAACACAAAAGATTATAGTCTGGTTTTTAAATGTTTTTCCTCGTCCACGGAAGAAATAAAACAACTGTACAGGGTTATCTCCTTACAAGCCTATGAGAGATCCCTATCCCTATTTCATAGATAAGGAAACTGAGGCTCAGCAAGGTTAAATCACTTGACAAAGGTTACATAGTAAGCTCAGGACTGGACTCCAAACCCACATCTAAGTGCACAGCTAATGCTGTTTTAACAGCCCTGCTCCCACCCTCTGAAGTTGTGTATATGTTTTCCTACTATAAAGCAGGTTCCTTGTGAGCAGAGATCATGTGTGGCCTTTGTGTCTCTCTACAACACCCATCATTGTCATGAAACACAAGAAGGTACTCCAGATGTGTGACACATTTAAAATTCCAACAGTGAAGCCTGGGCAACTGTGGACTCTGAATGCCAGCAAACCATCTGGGCTTTCCTTGTGCCTACACAACTGGACACAGCAGGATTTGCGGCCTGCAAATCCTGTACCTGGGGAGTCCTCAGATACAGTTTTCCATTCCCAGAAACCCTTCCCCATATTGCCCCCCTACACACACATACCCAAGGTGCCTTTCTCACCATCCTTCTCCTTCCCTGGGCAGCACACAGGTGTTAGCAGTTTGAGATCTTCAAAGAAGAGCAGGGCTGCTATAACCACAGAGTATTAAAGCTGGAAGGGACCTGAGGGCCATGCAGTTTGTTCCATGGCTTTACTGTCTCATAAAGCTGACCTGGCAGCAGCAGCTTCACAACAAGAGCAGGCTGGCCCCTAATTGTTACACTCTATGATGATTATGAAGTCAGCTCATTGCACCCCATCCCACCCAAACTAAGGGAGGGCTCACTGCCCCCACAGTTTCTCTCTGCTTCCTATCAGCTTGGTTGTCCTGCATGGTAACGGCTGTGGTCCCAAACAAACCAGATGGCATCAGAGACAGTCTATAAAGTGGGAGATGGGGAAGAGGCCATGATGAAGAAAGAAAATCTCAATATCATAAATGTACTTGATCAAATGCCAAAGCCCTTTCCAAACCCCAAGTCTATGAACCGGACAGTCACGAGCAAAGGACTCCCACTTTCCTCAAGAGGCAGTTTGGTTAATTTCTTGAAGGATGACACCATCAACCTACCGTAAGACACAAGTCTGGTCCTTTCCTCCTAAGGGTGGAGCTGGGGGGCAGGAAGAGAAACTTAAAAGAAACATCATGTTCTTAACTTGTCACAACCCAGTCCCTAGATTCCCAGGGAAGAGCGTGTGTGCAGGTTGGATCTGTCTATGTATTCCTGAGCCCCAGATCAGTTATTTTAGGTATGTGGACCTCCTCTTCCAGGAAGCCTTCCTGGATTAGTCCATTTTCTTTCTTTTTTTAAATTTTTTTTTATTTTTGAGACAGGGCCTCAAGCTGTTGTCCTGGGTAGAGTGCCTTGGCATCACAGCTCACAGCAACCTCCAACTCCTGGGCTCAAGCGAGTCTCCTGCCTCCGCCTCCCAAGTAGCTGAGACTATAGGCCCCAGCCACAACACCTGGCTATTTTTTTGGTTGCAGCTGTCATTGTTGTTTGGCAGGCCCGGGCTGGATTCGAACCCGCCAGCTTAGGTGTATGTGGCTGGCACCTTAGCCACTTGAGCCACAGGCACTAAGCCTAGTCCGTTTTCTTGATGTGCTACTCATCCTGCTTTGGCTGAGGTGCTCACCATCACCGGCCAACCCCCACACTCCTTGCGCTCTTTCCTCTTCACCCGTCTTCCCTTAGATTGAGGTTTACCTTTCCTCGTCAGTGAGTCTGGGTTTCCTTTACTCCATTCCACATAACTCCTGAAGCACCTTCAAGGTGTCTGACCCAATCTCAGGTTCTGGGAATATAGATCCAGATAGCACGGTTCCTGCCTTCAGGAACTTCTGGTCTGGTGCATGGAGGCTGGGGGTGGGTCAGGTAATAACGAGAATGATACAGCATGGTCTGGGAAGTGCTGTGATGGGATCTGTTGAGGAACCAGAGGGCTTAACAGGGGTTCAGTATATCTTGGGAGATGCTGCAGTTAAGTGAGGCTTCTTGGAGGTGGTGATATAATGAGCTACATCTCCAGGGAAGGGAAGGAGTTAGCTGGTGAAGGGGTGCTGATGTGGGCTGAGTTCAGGAGTTCAAGACCAGTTTGAGCAAGACTGTGACCCCATCTCTAAAAATAGAAAAATTAGCCAGGCATTATGATGGGCGACTATAGTCCCAGCTCTCGGGAGGCTGAAGCAAGAGGATCACTTAAGCCCAAGAGTTTGAGGTTACTGTGAGCTGTGAAACCTTGGCACTTTACTTTGGCCTTTTAGTAAGTGCCTGGTGAATTTGATTCGCTGCTGCAGAGCAGTAAGGAGTTCCAAAAGCTGGGGAGGCTGGTAGGTCAGGCCCAAGCCCTGGCCTCAGGCAGAATGGGGTAGGGTGGCTTCCTTCCTCTGACCCACCTATCCTCCCTCCCACTCCAGGAAGCCAATGCCAGTGGAGGATTCCGAATGCAGCTCTGATGACACCAGCATCTCCCCGCTCTCATCCACCTTGCTGAACCCCATCAAATTGGCCGTCACCCAGCCCAACAGCAGTTTCTTCGCAGGAATATTAGAGGGGGAGCTGAACAGACTCAGTTTTTCCTCAATAGTCAAGGCTACAGAGAAGGGGGACCTGACCATCTGTACCCGCCAATCTAAGTCCCACGTGACACCCAGGGGCCTGCTGGACCTTGACAACCCTGAGCTAGATACAGATACCTCCTCAACACACTCCGAATCCTCGGTGGTTGTGGACTTGCCAGAGGCCCCCTTCATCTGCGAACACACTGTCAGCGAGTCCACAGCAGTGGTGCGTTTCCCTCATCCATGCTTGTAGCAAAAGCTTACCATGCCTTGCACTTGGCTGTGCTCTGGGGGGAGCATGACTACCACCTGCCTCCTGACCTCAAGTTCACGGTTTAGGAAGGCAGAGTTCTTTTTTTTTTTTGAGACAGAGTCTACTTTGTCACCCTCAGTAGAGTGCAGTGGCGTTACAGCTCACAGCAACCTCAAACCCTTAAGCTTAAGCAATTCTCTTGCCTCAGCCTCCCACGTAGCTGGGACTACAGACGCCCACCACAATACCTGGTTATTTTTATTTTTTGGTTGTAGTTGTCATTGTTGTTTGGTAGGCCCAGGTTGAATTCGAACCTGCTAGCTCCGGTGTATGTGGCTGGCACTCTAGCTGCTGAGCTACAGGCACCAAGCCAGGAAGGCAGCATTCTTGCACTGCAAAAGAACTCCAGTGCAAGACAGAAAGGGCTCAATGCTGTAGGACAAATTCAAATCAACTGCCACCAGGAGTTTGGAGGGAAAGAAACATTACTTCCAGTTGCAGGAATAAGTTTGGTGGCTTTTTTTTTTTTTTTTTTTTGAGACAGAGCCTCAAGCTGTTGCCCTGGGTAGAGTGCTGTGGCATCATAGCTCACAGCAACCTCCAACTCCTGGGCTCAAGTGATCCTCCTGCCTCCACCTCCCAAATAGCTGAGACTACAGGCACCCACCACAACACCCGGCTATTTTTTGGTTGCAGCCGTCATTGTTGTTTGGTGGGCCCGGGCTGTATTCGGACCCACCAGCTCAGGTGTATGTGGCTGGCCTTAGCCACTTGAGCCACAGGGGCCAAGCCAGTTTGGTGGCTTTTGCTAACATTTGGGTTGGGACACAGAGATAGGATTTAAACATCCAGAGATGGAGGAAAGGCAATCCATGAAGGGGCCATCCCTGGCAAAAGCTAGGTAGGAGAAAGTGTGGGAGGAGAGGAATAGCCTCAAGTGATTTCAAATCTTTTTTTTTTTTTTTTTTTGTAAAGACAGAGTCTCACTTTATCACCCTCGGTAGAGTGCCGTGGTGACACACAGCTCTCAGCAACCTCCAACTCCTGGGCTTAGGCGATTCTCTTGCCTCAGCCTCCCAAGTAGCTGGGACTACAGGTGCCTGCCACAATGTCTGGCTATTTTTTGTTGCAGTTTGGCCGGGACTGGTACCGCCATCCTTGGTACATGGGGCTGGTGCCTTACCCACTGAGCCACAGGCACCACCCATGATCCCAAGTCTTAATCCAGGGCTTGGCACACTTTCATCACTCATACCTACAGACTGCCTATCATCTTGTTAAAACAAATTCCTGGCCTCATCCCTAGAAGGTCTGGGGGCAAGTCTGATAATCTGCATTGGTAACAAATTCCCAGATGAGGGCGGTGCCTGTGGCTCAGTGGGTAGGGCGCCGACCCCATATACTGAGGGTGGCGGGTTCAAACTCGGCCCCGGCCAAACTGCAACCAAAAAATAGCTGGGCGTTGTGGCAGGCGCCTGTAATCCCAGCTACTCGGGAGGATGAGGCAAGAGAATCGCCTAAACTGAAGAGCTGGAGGTTGTTGTGAGCTGTGATGCCACAGCATGCTACCGAGGGCGATAATGTGAGACTGTCTCTTAAAAAACCAAAAAAAAAAAAAAAAAAAAACCCAAATTCCCAGATGATACTGGCTACATGTCAGTATCACCCTAGACTGCCCTAGACTATGGGAAGGGGGGGAAGAGGAGAGGCAGAGGAATGTCATTCTGGGGTCATTTCCAGGATGTCCTTCAATGTTAGGCTATTTTATAGATTTTTTTGTTAAGCAACAGGAAACAGCTTTGCACAAAGCTTTGTATTAGACCAGGTGTGGAGGCTCATGCCTGTTATCCCAGCATTCTAGGAGGCTGAGGCAGGAGGATTGCTTCAGCTCGGGAGTTCAGTACCAGCCTGAGCAAGAGTGAGACCCAGTCCCTACTAAAAATAGAAAAAATTAGCCAGGCAGGGTGGCACACACCTGTAGTCCTGGCTACTTGGGGGAGCTGAGGCAGAAGGGTCACTTGAGCTCAAGGAGTTTGAGGTTGCTGTGAGCTATGACACCACAGCACAGTAGCCTGGGCAATACGGAGAGACCCTGTCTCCAAAAAAAAAAAAAAAAAAAAGAAAAAAAGCATATAATTTGAGTTGTATTTTAGGAGGATAAATCTGGAAATCTCGTTGGATGACCTAAAGCAGTGTTTCTCAAAAGTATGGTCCCAGACGGACAGTGTCAGTATCACGTGGCAACTTGCTAGAAATTTAAATTCTTGTCTCCCTACCACCACTACACTTAGGTGTACTCAATCAGAAACTATGGGGGTGGGGACCACAATCTATCTATCTATCTATCTATATATATATATATTTTTTTTTTTTTTTTGCAGTTTTTGGCCGGGGCTGGGTTTGAACCTGCCACCTCCGGCATACAGAATAGCACCCTATTCCATTGAGCCACAGGCACTGCAACAATCTATATTTTAACAGTCCTCCAAAGTATGCCAAGGCACACTAAAGGTTGATAACCACTGGCCTAGAATGAGGAGAAATGGAGAATAAGAGACCAGATCAGAGCAGGCCCAGGAATCTGAGTTGTTATAAAAACTCCAAGATGCCTAGCCAGGCTTGGCAGCCATCATTGTAGGGCAAGGTGTATGGGCTCCAGAGCTGTGGGTTTGAACCCTGGCTCTATCACTTAATTGCTGTGTGACCATAGCCCAATCACTTGCCCTCTCTGGATCTGTAACCCCACTTACAGGTAGACAAGATGATCTCTAAGGTCCCTCTCAACTAATGCAGTATAGGAGAAGTATGGAATGAGGGTGCATGTGGGCTGCCCAACCATAGTAGCATGTGCTGTGGGGCAGGGGGTGCCACATGCAGTGTTGGGAGTGCCTCATACCTTCCGTCAGACCTGCCTGAGTCCAGCAGAGTGGAGGGTTGGAGTGGGGCATTGTGGCTCCAGTAGGGTGGGAGATGCAGAGAGAATAGGACACATCTGAGAAGCTTCGGGGCTCTCTCTTCCCCCTAGATCTCCTGGACGTATGCCTTGGGCAAGCAGCAGGTCAGTTTCTACCAGGTCCTGTTACAGGAAGTGCCCAAGGAAAGTGAAGATGAGCCGCCCAAGGCAAAGAATCGTCCCTGGATCTTCAACAAGATCATGGGCACCACTGTCAAGCTGATGGAGCTGAAGTCTAACACATGTTACTGCCTCACTGTTCGTGCAGCAAACACAGCAGGGGTGGGGAAGTGGTGCAAGCCCTACAAAGTGAGCCCGGGGAGAAGAGGGGCCCTGGGTCCAGGGAGGGCTGGAAACACCCCTATATACCCACAACTCTTCTCCTTGCTAGCTGGCCTTCTGTCTGAACCAAGCATACAGGTGGTTTTTTTCTGGGAGGTTTAAGGATTAAGCTATCCTGAGACCTACTAGGAATGCAAACTAATGTATTCATTCGGCATCCCTGCAATGTTCATCTCCCAAAGCCACTGGGTTTTAGATGCCTCAACCTAGTACCAATAATTTGAGCGGGCTGCGAAATCAAGAGCATTGAGGGAAGACAGGCTAGAGGGAAGTGAAGAAGGAACAGTGCAGGGTGGCCAGGAACACGTTTCCTGTGTAACAGCTAGTTTGGATAAGGCTAAGATCCCACTTAGACAAAAGAAGGGTGACAGAGTGCCCTAGGCTCAGGTTTGGGAAGGAATTCTGAGGGGGTTTCTTGTTTCACTTCAGTTTGCAACCTTGGCCACTGACTTCAACAGCTTTCCTGAGAACAACCCCATCCAGATCACTGTGCAACGCAAGGAACCCCAGCGGAGAACCGTGTCCATGGGGCTGGAAGAGATGCGGAGGCTAGAAGATCTAGAGTACTTATTTCCCTATTAAGAGGGAAGGCCCCAGGAAGCCCCTCACCTACCTTCAGCTTCGGCCCAGGGCCCTCAGGAACCAGTACTATGCTAGGGAACCAATGACCCCCCTGCTGGCCCAGGGCCTGTCAGAGTGTTACTGGAACCCCACTTCTGGGCTGGGGTCAAGGTTATACAGGGGCCCCAACCCACCTGGAGACATCTCAGGCCCATACAGGCTCAACCACTGCCCACAACTTTTAGGCTCCCTCCTTCCCCAGATCTGGGCGGGGTCCAGGTCCCTCATTAAAGAACTGCAGGTCATCCAGCACTACCAAACTGTGCTTCATGCTGTGGACAGCTGCAGGTGGGCCGGCTGCTGTCTACCTCCCAGCTTCTGCTAGGACTGAGTCCAGATGGGTGGGGGGATGGAAAACAAGGGTGGGCTGGGCAATGGGATGCTGGCTCCCCCATCACCCTGTCTCGTGGGCAGGTACTCAAGAGAAACAGTGGTTGAGGACAGATGTGGCAGCCTGGAAATTGTTAGGCTAGATTTGAGCTCTAGAGGGACATGTACAAAGAATGCAAGCTGGCGGTGCCTGTGGCTCAAAGGGGTAGGGCGCTGGTCCCATATGCCCTATGTGGTGGGTTCAAACCCAGCTCTGGCCAGAAATTGGGAAAAAAAAAAAAAAAAAAAAAAGAATGCAAGCTTTAGGGAAGGGTCCAGTTTAATCCTGGCTCTTCCTCTTACAGGATATGAAGCCATGGCTAATCATTTAAGCTGCTTTTGCTGGTTTCTCATCAAAAATATGGGGACATGAGCACCTTCCAGGCATGGGTGCAGGGTCTATGGGGCAGAACAAGCACCAGGCACTGAGACCGGCCAGCAACTGGCAGCTCTCTCCACCCCTCATGTAGCCTCACTGCAGAGCTGTGCAGGGTAGAAGCTGAGAAGCACAGCTAGGTGATGTAGAGTCTTAAGTGCACTGACAGGAGGAGGGTGAGAAGGCATCAGATGTTAAAAGTGCCAGGGCCCTGGGCAACTTATACGAGAATGGCTTAGAAGTCCTGGGCAACTTATACAAGAATGGCTGAGATTGTATCTTGGCCCAGCTTGGCATTAGAAGCAGGGGAGATGGAGCCAGGCTGCAGGCAGGGCAAGGTCTTGGTCTAAGACCTGGGTCCTGGTGGAGATTCCTTTCATTACCTGTAAGTTCTTATGGGGCAAAGAACCATCCTCCAGGGCTGGGCATGGTGGCTACGTTTGTAATCCCAGTACTTTGGGAGGCTAAGGCAGGAGTTCCAGACCAGCCTGAGAAACATAGTGAGGCCATGTAAGACATTAAAAATAAACTGGCATGGTGGCATATGTCTATAATCCCAGCTACATGGAAGAATTACTTGAGACCAAGCAATTAAGGTTGTAATAAGCTATAATTGCACCTTTGCACTCCAGCCTGGCAACAGAGAAAAGATTCTGTTTCTTAAAAAAAACTGGCCAGGCATGGTGGCTCATGCCTGTAATCCTAGCACTCTGGGAGGCCAAGGCGGGTAGATGGCTTGAGCTCTTGAGTTTGAGACCAGCCTGAGCAAAAGCGAGACCCTATTTTCTAAACATAGAAAAACTGAGGCAAGAAGATTGCTTGAGCCCTAGAGTTGAAGGTTGTTGTGAACTATGATACCATGGCACTCTACCCCAGGCAACAGCTTGAGACTGTGTCTCAAAAACAAACAAAACAAACCCCCCCCCCCTGCCCTCCCCTATCAGAACACACCAGCTTCTGCTCTGAGCTCTTACAGCATTGTATTGTACCACTGCCTCCACTGTGGAGAGTGCACCTTCCAGGACAACTGTGGCTTTCCTGACTCTCTCTTGAGGGCCCAGTGCAGGACTGGGTGTTAGCAGGGCCCACAGAAGTGTGCTGCCGGACAGGTAGATGCAACCCCCAGAGCAGGCCTGGCCAGCAGGACTATGACAAGGAAAACCCCTATCTGGGCCATCCAACACTGGAGCTTCTAGCATGGCTATGGAACTGCTTTCTTTTTTTTTTTTTGGTATAGACAGAGTCTTACTTTGTCTCCCTCAGTAGAGTGCCGTGGCATCACACTGCTCATAGCAACCTCCAACTTCTGGGTTTAGGTGATTCTCTTGCCTCAGCCTCCTGAGTAGCTGGGACTACAGGCGTCCGCCACAACGCCCATCTATTTTGTGTTACAGTTGGCCAGGGCCCGGATTGAACCCGGCACCCTCAGCATATGGGGCTGGCGCCCTACCGACTGAGCCACAGGTGCTGCCCGGAGCTGCTTTCTAACAGTACTTAATTCTAGTTCATCTGAACAGCCACATGTGGCTAGTACCTACCACAGTAGACAGCAGGGCGCTAGATTCTCCTCTGGCCACTTTCACACTGGCCTTTTCCTTGCAGGCATGGGGAAGAGAGGGAAGGCAACTTCCTGGTCAGCCTGGCTTTGGTGTAGTCTAGTGCAAGAAAATGGACTAGACAAATTGATTTAGCACAGACCTTGGTTGAACCCTGAAGTTCCAGGATAAGAAATCATAAACCAGGGCACAGTGGTTCATGCCTGTAGACCTAGCACTCTGGAAGGCCAAAGTGGTAGACTGTTTGAGCTGAGGAGTTCAAGACCAACCTGAGCAAGAAACCCTGTCTCTACTAAAAATAGAAAAATTGCCGGGCATTGTGGCAGGCACCCGTAGCCTCAGCTACTTGGGAGGCTGAGGCAGGAAAATCGCTTGAACCCAAAAGTTTGAGGTTGCTGTGAGTTATAACGCCATATCACTCTACCAAAGGTGACAAAGTAAGGCTCTGTCTCAAAAAAACAAACAAGCGCCCATGGCTCAGTGGGTAGGGCACCAGCATAATATACTGAGGGTGGCAGGTTCCAACCCAGCCCCAGCCAAACTGCAACAAAAAAATAGCTGGGTGTTGTGGCAGGCGCCTGTAGTCCCAGCTACTTGGGAGGCTGAGGCAGGAGAATCGCCTAAACCCAGGAGTTGGAGGTTGCTGTGAGCTGTGTGACACCACGGCACTCTACCGAGGGTGATAAAGTGAGACTCTATCTCTACAAAAAAATAAAAAAATAAAAAAATCAGAAAAACAAACAAAAAAGAAATTATAACCCAAACACATAAAATATAATTTATTTGGGCACAGAACTTGGGTCTGACCTCAAACAGAACTGACTGGGAAAGGAGGCAGGGGCAGGAACAGCAGGGCTTCATCAGAGCTTGGCCTTCACTTAGCCTCCCAGCACCAGCAGCCTACAGGGTACTGCTGAGTTCAGTGAGAACGTCCTGTCACTTCCAAGTTTTGGTTTCAGGGCATGTCACAGGCAGGGGACTTGTGGTGAGACCCCACTAGGGTCTGCAAGGACAGCAGGCCATGTGCATTCTCAGGCCACCACTGGTGAGGACGGTGTGTACATGGCCTCCCTGGCCTTTATTCTCCAACAGGGCAGGCAGCTGCCAGAGGTGAAGTCCAGCTGCTGGTCCCAGAGAACTGTGGGACTCTTCATCTCCTCCATCTGTTGAGAAGGGGAGGGGTATGAGCAAAGGGAGGCTGTCAAGTAATCCCAGGGGCCTGCTGGGGAAAGCCTGTGTTTAACCCCAGACCCTGTTCCAGCCACCCAAATTCAGGCTACCCACCCACTGCCTGCCTCAACCAGGACCTCCATCCAGGGTCTGGCCCTCAGGATGCCACAGCCATATAGTGATGACCCTTACAAATACATATGCTTTAGGTCCCTAAAGGTATTCACCCTATCTTTGCTCCTCCTGTCTAGGAGGGTTTAACAATTCTCAAGAGATAGGTTAACCACGCTATCTGTGATTGCACACTACAAGGCAGAAGTGGGGTCTGAGTTCAGGTCTTGGGACTCCAAAGTCCAGTGCTGGAGAGACCCTGGAAGCACCCTCCAGAGGGTGTCCCCTAGCATCCATAATTCCGGTGGCTCTCACTTGCCTGCTGAAAACCTGGCTCCACAGACCTCGTTAGGACAGTCTGGGCACCTGGGAAGCCTTCAGAATTCTATGTCACAAGGTAAAGTGCAAAGGCAGGAAAGCTGAGCATGCTAGCCACTACCCCCATACTCACATCCGGACGCATTTGTCCTTCCCACCACTTGCCACTCTTTGACCGTCTGGACTCCAGTCAATAGCATACACCTAAACCAAGGAGGAGGAAGAGGAAGGCAAGGGGGCGGTGAGGGGAAGAGAGCTGGGCTGTAATCCAGGCTCTTCCTCTGCCCGTGAGGGTTGGCCCTACCTCATCCGCATGGCCAGGCAGGTCCAGGGCCAGCTTCTGGGCCTTCACGTCCCACACTTTCAGTGTGCTGTCACTGCTGCCACTGACCAGAAGTCGGCTGTCAGCGGACCATGCAATCTGGTACACAGCAGCCACATGGCCACGCAGGGAAGCCAGGTACCTGGGCCAGGGAAGACAATGATGGATGTTAGATCTTCAAACATGTCAGAACAGTCCCTATGCCCACAGCAGTGGTTCTCAACCTTGGCTGTCTGTTAGAATAACCTGGGAACTTCCACAAAATCACACTGCCTGGCTCTGCCTCAGACCCTTTTAATCACTGCTGGTTATCACTATTTGTAAAACTTCTGCTAACAAGTTGCTTTTAGGGTACCTCATGCCAGGCCACCACACCTGTATGACATGGCTTGCCATAGACGCCAGTGCTTAGCCCATCGGCCTGACATCCCTCTAACCAACGCAGCAGCTGTGTGCTGACAGGGACATGGAATAACAGTGGGCAAGGCCCACCTGCAGCTTTCAAGTCAATATAGTCTCAGCTGTGTACGCAACCATTAGGCCTAAGACTCAGTTTTCTCATTTCAAAAAGGAACAAGGCAGGGCATGGTGACTCATGCCTATAATCCCAGTGCTTTGGAGAGGAGGGGGGAAGGTCAAGGTGGGAGGATCACATGAGGCCAGGAATTTAAGATGGAGACCCTGTCTCCAAACAAAAAAAAAAAAAACAAAAAAAAAAAAACCAAAGAAAAGAGAAAAGCAAAGCTTAGAAAGGAACTAAATTGCCTATTTCAAAGGGTTGGTGTGTGAAAACCCACAATGATAGAAACGTAGGCTTCTATATATCCCTAATAAGGGCGTGCCTGGCTCCTTTTCCTTCCTGGCTTTTGCCTCTCTTCCAACTTGATTTACCTCAAAGGCACTGTACCTCATTATGCCAAGACTCCCCAAATTTGGATGGGTCACAGAATCGCCTGGTGACCTTATTAAAATGCAGATTCTGGGCTGGGCGTGACGGCTTGCTTGCCCTGTAATCCTAACACTCTGGGAGGCTGAGTCAAATAGACGGCTTAAGCTCAGGAGTTGGAGACCAGCCTAAGCCAGACTCTGCATTTCTACCCAGCTCCCAGGTGATGCTGATGCTACTGTTCTGTGGCCCACACTTGAGAAGGCCACATAATTGTACCACAAACCTTCCTACCGCTTTACCTCCTCGAGAGCTGCATCCCTGCCCCTGGCTAGCCCGAAGATCACTTCTCCCCTGAGATATGAAATAAACTAGCATTTTTAGTGACCACTCAGTGCTGGACCTAAATACAGTCCCATTTAAACCTTGTAACAAAGGTGAGAGATAGGGATCTGCCTATTACAGAAAACAGAGGCTTGGAAAATCCCAGCACCTGTCAGGGTCATATACTGGGAAGTGTCAGCACCACGATCCTCCCACTATTCACTGCAGACAGAGCAGCAGCTTCCGGCACCACTCACTTGCCCGTCCTGCCGTCCCACAGCTTGATGGACTTGTCGAAGGAGGCACTGGCCATGATGCGGGAGTCGGGAGAGAAAAGCACCTGGTTGATGAGGGCCTGATGTCCCGTCATGCGTGCCAGGGGCTTCTTGTCCTCTGCTGGGGACCACAGGAATAAAGTGAAGTCATCTGAGCCAGACACCAGCCTCTCTGGGCCCTGGCCCTAGGGGAAGCAGAAGGGACACTGTGTTGATGTGGTGGTGGACAGGAGAGCCCCAACTCAGCAGCAAACATACACCACAGATTACTCAACACCAGCGACAGAGGCCAGGATTAGGAGGAAGGAGGCCCAGGTCAGCCTCTCACTCACATGAGACCCCATGCAAATCACTTTACCCAAAAGGAAAAAAGAAACCCTACACACAATCGGGATGATTTCTAAGATATAAAATAACACAAAAAGAGCATGAAATGATGTGTTAAAAATGAGAAGGACCTTGTGTGGCTCATGTGTTTATATGTATGTGTGAGTGTATTTGTCTGCATATACTGTACACACACATATGTACATGCATGAAATCTCTGGAAGGTCACATAAGACACTGGCAGCACTAGATGCTTCCAGAAGGAATGGATGATTGCACAAAAGAGAGGATAGACTTTTCAACTCTTATGTTTTTGTATTTTTTTAACACTTAAGACCATATGAATGTATAAACGACCTTAAAAGAGATACCTTGGGAATGTAATAAACCAGCAAAAGAACAAAACAAAAAATGAAATAAAATGATCCCTAGTGCATCAAGATTTTAGGATTGCAAGCTAGGATTATTAAGAACAACTTTTTGGAATAGGTACTTTTTGAACTGCGGCTGGAAGGGACGGGTCTGGGTGCCACTGACAGGGTCTTAGGTATTGGGTGGGGAGAGTACAGAGCTGGGGACACTCGAGGAGGGCACACACTCACCCGCACATGGTTGTATCGCCTCAGAGCCCTCTCCTTCAGCTCCTGTACTGTGTCCAGGTACGAAAGGGGAGAAAAGGAGATGAGGGAAAAGGCTTGTTAGAAAATCTAACACAAGGGGCGGCACCTGTGGCTCAGTGGATAGGGTGCCATCCCCATATACCGGAGTGGTGGGTTCGAACCTGGCTCCAACCAAACTACAACAAAAAATAGCCGGGCATTGTGGCGGGCGCCTCTGGTCCCAGCTACTTGGGAGACTGAGGCAGGAGAACCACCTAAGCCCAGGAGTTGGGAGGTTGCTGTAAGCTGTGACGCCACAGCACTCTACTGAGGACAATAAAGTGAGACTCTGTCGCTATTAAAAAAAAAAAAAAAAGGGAAAAGAAAATCCAACACAAACAGCAAACACCCCATTAAATGCAAGAACTGGCCCCCTTCCTCAACAGCCCTCTCCCCTCCTTCCCCTGCTTACTCACATGACCCCTGGAGGTCTTGGGCATTAACAGAGGCCTTAGCAGGCTCAAAGGCCCCTGTGCGCAGGGCATAGTCAGTGCTGAGTGCCATGGTATTCACCCAGTGCCCATGGCCTTGCAGAGTCCGGCACAGCACACCCTAGGGGAGAGGCAGACAGGTCAACACACACAAAGACAGCACCCTCCATCCTGTGATTAGCCCCAGGAGATGGATGGCATAGGACTAGGAATTAGGACCCCATGGTTTCATCACACGTGTGCCATGAGCTCAATCCAATTATCCCTCTGGGATCAAGTTAACTCCCCATTTGTAAAAGGAAGGCACCGATCCAAGTCAACATTTCTTTCTTTTTTTTTTGAGACAAAAGTCTCCCTCTGTCACCCTAGGTAGAGTGCTGTGGCATCATTATAGCTCACAGCAACCTCAAACTCTTGGGCTCAAGTGATCCTTTTGCCTCAGCCTCCTAAGTATAGGTGTTCATCACAATGCCCAGGTAATTTTTCTATTTTAGTAGAAATGGGGTCTGGTTCCTGCTCAGGCTGGTCTTGAACTCTTGAAGCTCAACAATCCACCCACCTTGGCCTCCCAGAGTGTTAGGATTACAGATGTGAGCCACCATGCCCGGCCCCATGACATCATATCCGAAAATATTTCACAGTAGAGATAGGTTAAATTTGTCAAAATACAGGAACTCTGGTTATGTAAGTCTGGGGCCCTGTAGTTTGATAAAGCTAAATAGTCTTCCTACAATAGGAATTTCCAGAGCTTGACTAACAGGGACTCTTAAATCTCCACTAGGTGCACCACCAACCACAGAATCCTCACTCCCAAAGCACTTCCCCTGATGGGGCCCCAGCACCCATTTGGGAAACACTGGACTTGCTGACACCAAGATTGCTCCCAGTGCCAGTGTCCTGGGACTTGAGATTTGTCAGATCAGTTTCTTAACCCTCCCAGCTCTTACGTCGTGAGCCCTCCAGACTTTGATGGTGCGGTCCTGGGAGGCAGAATAGAGAAGCCCGTCTCCTCCCCACCGGACACAGGTGACGGACTGGGTGTGTCCAGTGAGGATGCGCTCACAGCAACCTGCGGTTGTGTCCCAGACCCGCACACTGCCGTCCTTGGAGCTGCTGGCCACATAGCGGCACTCAGGGTTCCTGGCAAGGGGGAGAGAGATGTGACCTCACCTGTGTCCTGACAATGCCCCTCTGCCTACAATATCTCCATGGTCCCAACTCAAAGACCAGGGACAATCTCTTGACATCTTTCTGACCCCAAGACTGAGCTGTACTACAAGTAGGCCCCACAATGAACAGCCTCCTCCCAGGCAGCAATGCAGGTCTGGAAATGGGAGACCTTCCCACTGCCTGCTATACTACCACAGTCATTCAGGTTGTCCATCTCATCTCCTCATGTAAAGCTTCCCTGCACGGAGCAGAAAAGGGGGACATCTTGGAAACCCTGGCTCCTCACTTGCCCCAGCTGGGTGTCACTTACGTATGAAGAGGCTCCCAGCTCAGGGCTGTGATCCACTTGCTGTGGCCGGTGAGAGTCCTGCCCACTTGCGTCCCTGTGCTTGGGTCCCACAGGAGAATCTGAAAGACATAAGCTCACTGAATAATCTTCTCCAACCAGTCCCTGGCCCCATGAAAGTTCCCCCACTCAACCCTCTCTGAAGACCCCAGAACCTTATTTGCAACAGTCCCCCATGAAGGGTGTCCCTGTCTAGTTACCCCAACCATTACCTACCTGGCCATTCTTACAGCCTGAGGCCAGTTTCTTGCCATCTGGGGACCAGGATATACTAAGGACCCAGTGTCTGTGTCCTAAGAAAGCAGGGGGAGAAGAAATGGGGGACTGTCTTCATACCCAGTGCCAGCAGATTGCAAGTCCTCCTTAGCCATTTATTGAATACATGAATGATCCAGGCCAGGTGCAGTAGCTCACGCCTATTACCCTAGCACTTTGGGTGGCTGGGGCTTAAGGCCAGGAGTTTGAGACCAGCCTGGGCAACATGGTGAGATCCCATCTCTACAAAAAATATGAAAAAAAAAAAAAAAGGTTAGCTGGGCCTGGTGGTGTGTGGCTGTAACCCCAGCTCCTTGGGATGCTGAAGCAAAAGGATCACTTGAGCCCATGAGCTTGAGATTGCAGTGAGCTATGATTGAACCACTGTACTACAGCTTGGGAGGTAGAGCAAGACTCTCTAAAAAAGAAAAGAAAAGATAGAAAAGATGAAAGGAAAAAAAGAAAGAAAGGAGGCTCAGTGCCTATAGCTCAGCGGCTAGGGCGCCAGCCACATACACTGGAGCTGGCAGGTTTGAATCCAGCCTGGGCCCACCAAACAACAATGACAACTACAACCAAAAAATAGCTGGGCATTGTGGTGGGCGCCTGTAGTCTCAGCTACTTGGGAGGCTGAGGCAAGACAATCGCTTAAGCCCAAGAGTTTGAGGTTGCTGTGAGCTGTAATGCCAGGGCACTCTACTGAGGGCAACCTAGTGAGACTCTGTCTCAAAAAAAAAAAAAAAGAGAGGGAGGGGAAGGAAAGGGGGAAAGGAAAGAAAGATAGGAAGAGAAGGAATGAAGGAAGGAAAAAAGAAAGGAAGGGAGAGAAAGCTTAAACAAAAGGTGAGATGAGGTTTTCTAGGCCAAGGGAGAACATACCCTTTTAGAGATGTGCATCTTCCTGCACAGATAACACAGTCACTTTCTAGTAATTCTTTATCTAATACATGCTATAAAGTGTTTTCATACAAGTCACCCCTTGTAATTCTCACAAAAGCTCTAAGGTATGAAGCAAAGTAAGAATTATCATCCCCATCTTTTGGATGAGAAAACCAAAGCTTAGACAGGAAGCAGTTCCCACCCATCAAGGTCACCCAGCTAGTCTTTGGTATAGCAATGGTTCTCCAAGTGTGGTCCCCATACCACAGTATCAACATGATCTGGGAATTTATAAGAAATGCAAACTTGGCTTGGCGCCTGTAGCTCAGCAGCTAAGGTGCCAGCCAGCCACATACACCAGAGCTGGCGGGCTCGAATCTAGCCAGGGCCTGCCAAACAACGACAACTACAACCAAAACATAGCCGGTCATTGTAGCAGGCACCTGTAGTCCCAGTTACTTGGGAGGCTGAGGCAAGAGAATTGGTTAAGCCCAAGAACTTGAGGTTGCTGTGAGCTGTGATGCCACAGCACTTGACCCAGGGCAACAGCTTGAGTCTCTGTCTCAAAAAAAAAAAAAAAAGAAATGCAAACTCTCAGGTCCTACTACAGACCTAACAAAACTAAAACCCTGGGGGTGAAACTTAGCAGTCTGTATTTTTTTTTTTTTGAGACAGAGCCTCAAGCTGTCACCCTGGATAAAGTACTGTAGCATCACAGCTCACAGCAACCTCCAACTCCTGGGCTTAAGCAATCCTCTTGCCTCAACCTCCCAAGTAGCTGGGACTATAGGCATCTGTCTCAATGCTCAGCTATTTTTTGGTTGTAGTTGTCATTGTTGTTTGGCAGGCCTGGGCTGGATTTGAAGCTGCTAGTTGTGGTGTATGTGGCTGGCGCTTTAGCCCCTTGAGCTAAAGGCACCGAGCCAGCAGTCTGTATTTTAACAAGCCCTTTAGGTGATTCTGATGTGTACTAAAGTTTGAGAACCACTAAGGCAGAGGATGGATTTATTTATTCATTTTTTTTAGAGACAGAGTCTTACTTTATTGCCCTCGGTAGAGAGCCGTGGCATCACAGCTCACAGCAACCTCCAACTCCTGGGTGTAGGCTATTCTTTTGCCTCAGCCTCCCAAATAGCTGGGATTACAGGTGCCTGCTGCAACACCTGGCTATTTTTTGTTGCAGTTTGGCCGGGGCCAGGTTTGAACCCATCACCCTTGGTATATGGGGCCAGCACCCTACCTACTGACCCACAGGTGCCACCCCAGAGGCTGGATTTAAGCCAGATTCTCCTTGACACCAGTCAGCCAGCCCCTCCCCATACCCCACTTTAACTCTTTGGTCTAGTCTCTGCTTATCTGTAAGTGGCTGGCCAAGTTCAAGGGTACACACCATCTCTACCTAGGAACAGACAAAGAGTTGGAATCTGCTCTAGGCCTCCCCAGGTACTAAAGAGTTGAGCAGATCAGCCACTCCCCACGGTGTTAAGACCCTCTAAATGCCTAATTGCATACTGACCCTTGCAAGTGAAATGTGGTGTCTCTGTGTTGAGATCCCAGAAGCGCACAGTGGTGTCTCCGGAACCACTAGCCAGGTACCTGGGGAAGAGGAAACACTTGACCTCTGCAGTGTGGGCCACCAGGCTGGCCCACCTTGAGACCCTGTACATGTGCATTTCTGCCACTCGTTCAATCATCTTCTAGGAATAAAATATGGGCTTGATCCTTTCCTCTCTCTAAAAAGAGAAATATAACATTGTTGCTGCCATCTGGGAGAAGACCTCAAGGGGTCATTTCTTTCCTCTTCCTTCCTAAAAGTAATGGAGACAGCTATAACCAGCTTTTGAAGCTTCTTGTTATTCTCACATATCTGGAGAAGCCATTAATCCCAGTTTCACAGATGAAAAATTAACCAGAAAAGCTAAGTGACTTATCTAAGTCACACAGCTCAGAAGACACATAGCTGAGCTTGCAGTTTAGCAGTCCAGGAAAGGTTTGTCCAAGGCAGGTGTCCTTGGCCTTTGAGACCAAGTCCCACTGGGAAAACCCCTTAATTGCAAGCAGAGCCTGGGTCTACGGCAGGCAGCCTAAACCTGAGGCCCTATCAACCATAACTCTGGGAGACTCTTTCCACCTCTGATAGAGGCTGTACACTTACAGACCCCCCTCTACAATCCAGTCCTTACTTTCCAGTGGGGCTGAAGGCCACAGAGATGACGGCCTCGCTGTGACCTTCCAAGGAGCTGGTGCAGCGGGTCACAGCCCGGACCCTGAAGATAGCCTGTGGCTGGTAGATGATGTCTATGACCTTCTCTGTCTCCACTGCCTGGGACTCCAATGTCTTCCCAAGTGAGGAGGTGATCTCAGCATCATGGACATAGAACGCCAGGGGCAGGGGATCCTCCTGGATAGCAAAGGTAAAGAGCAACCCCTCATCAAAGGATGTGTAGGGGCCACCTCTGCCAGGGATGCTTCCCACTCAGCTGTGGGAAGTGAAGCTTTCTTTTGTTCCAGCCACTCTCCTTGGGATACCCACTTCATTTCAAATCGAGTAAGACTTTTTAAATTCTTGAACAGCAACTGCAGGATACTTATACACCACTTTGAAATCTTTAACTCACAACCATTTGGGAAGTAGACATTAATATTCGTACTTGACAGATAACAAAAGAGGGGGCTCAGAGCAACTGAGCCGGATTGCTAATGACTAGTCCAGGTTCTTTAGGGTTCTTCAAAAAGAACACAAACATCTGGGATTAGGGTTAGTATACAGTCTCATGCAGTGTTTTCCAAACCACTACACATGCTGTATTTGTGTAAGAAGCATCCAAAATGCTGGTTCCTGGCTTCACCCTAAAGTCTGGTTTAGTAAATCTGGGGTGGGGCCCAGAAGTGCATTTTAAAACACCCTCTCCTTCCACAGGAGAGCATATCTGTAAACACTAGCTCTGACGGATTTGGGTTTCAATTTCAATCAACTACTTACTGCATAGCATCGGGCAAACAATTCAGTTCCTCCGGGCAACACTATGAAATGAGGATATTCCCGAGTCCCATCTCCAGGGGCCGTGACAGGGAATTGATGAACTATTATACACAGTGCGTTCAAAACGCAGCCTCTCATCGCAGGTGGACCCAGATGATCGGCGTTGTAAAGCGCTTTCCTAGTCACTGCATCTTCAGAAGAGGCTCGGAGGTAGGGGGGACTCATGCAGGGTGGGTCATTCACTAGTCGTGGGGAGTGAGGAAACCTGAACCGCAGACCCTGGGTACCCTGATTCTCTCACCGCACCCGCCCGGGGGAGGGGGTGCGGGGTTAGCCCGGCCGGCCGCTCACCTGGGCCAGCAGCGCGTTGCACACTAGTTGCAGCCTGTCCGGGGTGATGTCCACGGGCACGTCAAACGGGGAGCCCAGCAGCTGCCCACCTTCATCCTGGAACTGCACTAGCAGCCGTTGCACGTCACCCGCCGCCGCCTCGTCCTGAGCGAACAAGCGGGCCAGGCGTCAGCCTCGCCGGCCCTCCACGCGTCCCCCACTTCGCCTCCCTCCGGCCTGGCGGACCCGAGCCCGAACGCTCTGCAGTGACGCCCCCGCCCCCATCCACGCACACCCACCAGCACCGCGGCAGCCATCCTGGTCCCCACGTGGAGAAAAAAGACCTCCGGCGGGACAGAGCGCCGCCTCCCTGGTCGGGCAGGGCCGCAGACGGCCATATCGCCCTCTGTTGTTGCGGAGGGGAAGTGTCACGCCGCTCCCGGCCTCTGGGGATGGATGGAAATGGGCTCACCTGAGGGTCCTCCCTGCTCTCCGCCGCCTCCCACTCAGTCCCTCCAGTGTCTAGCAGGGGTCCGCAAACTGCGGCCTGCGGGCCATATGAGGCGGTGTGATTGTATTTGTTCCCGCTTTGTTTTTTGACTTCAAAATAAGATATGTTCAGTGTGCATAGGAATTGGTTCTTAGTTTTTTTGTTTAAACTATAGTTGGCCCTTTCACAGTCTGAGGGACAGTGAACTGGCCCCCTGTTTAAAAAGTTTGAGGACGCCTGGACAGGAGACAATAATCAAATTTTGACTCTTCACAACAGGGATTCTTGTCCCATTTTACAGATGAGGAAGCAGAGGCTCTGAGAGGTGAAATGTCCCCAAGATCACAGAGGAAGGAAATGGCAGAGAACTGAAAATTCAGGGCTCCTGTGTTTGGCTTACAAAGCCAGAAATGACTATTGGGCTAAGGGCAGAAGTTATTATTTTTTTCAAATCCACAGTTATCAACACTGTAAAGCAATAATAAAGACAGCAATGTGTCAGGCGTGTCCTAAGTGCTTTCCACACATAACTCATTGAATCCTCACACAGGACTTTGCTTCCCACCTTACAGGTGAGGAACTGAACAGATAGTGATACGCCTGAGCTCTGATGTCAGAAACAAGGGATCTTCCTTGGTTACCCCCTCCCCACCCAAGAAGCCTCAGGCTCTGTCAAATCTGCCTCGTGAACATAATTTGAATCTGTCCTCTCCACCTCCATGGCTACATTCTGTTTTTTTTGTTTGTTTGTTTATTTTTTAGAGACAGAGTGTCACTTTGTCACCCTCGGTAGAGTGCTGTGGCATCACAGCTCACCGCAACCTCCAGCTCTTGGGCTTAGGTGATTCTCTTGCCTCAGCCTCCTTAGTAGATGGGACTACAGGTGCCTGCCACAACAACCCAGCTGTTTTTGTTGTTGTTGCAGTTTGGTCGGGGCCGGGTTCAAACCTGCCACCCTCAGTATAAGGGGCCGGTGCCCTACTCACTGAGCCCACAGGCACCACCCTGTTTGTTGTTTGTATTTTTGAGACACAGTCTCAAGCTGTCACCTTAGATAGAGTGCTATGGTGTCATAACTCACAGCAACCTCCAACTTTTCGGCTCAAGCCATCCTCTTGTCTCAGTTTTTCTATTTTTAGTAGAGACAGGGGTCTTGCTTTTGCTCTGGCTGGTCTCAAACCCATGAGCTAAAGCTATCCACCCACCATGGCCACATTCTGGATGGAAGTGTCATCATTTCCTGCCTGGACCACCGTAAAGGCCTCTTGAGGAGCCTCCCCGCCCCCATGCCTCCTCCCATCTACTCTCTACGATGTAGCCAGGGTGGTCTTTTCAAACCAAAAATCTGGTCTGTTGCTCTTTCCCCTAACCCCCAGCAATGGCTCCCTTACATGCAGGAAAAAAACCAACTTTTTATAATGGTCCCCTTAGCCTTGCCATCTCCTCTCTCTTTTAGATTAAATCCTTCTGACTTTTCCTGAGTTCTTCCAAATCATAGCCCTTCCTGCATCAGTGATTTTGCATGTGCAATTTTCTCTGTGTGGAGCTGTTATGGAATGAATTGTGCCCCTTGTCCCCTATGTCCATATGTTGAAACCCTAACCCCCAATGTGACTGTATTTAGAGACAGGCCTTATAAGAAAGTAATAAAGGTTAATGAATAAAGTCATATGTTAGGGCCCTAATCAGATAGAACTGATGTCCTTATAAAAAGAAGAGGATCCAAAGTGCTTTCTCTCTCTGTATCCCTCTATGATGGTGAATACATGGTTCTTGTTCCAGGAAGACTCCCTTGGGAAGAGAGAGCCTCAGCATGTCCCTAGAGAGCTCCCAGTCAGGTGTGTGCGTGGGGACACAGTTCTCCAGTCTACCCCATCCCTTTCCCTAAGAGATTTCAGTCTTATGCAGGATACACACAGCCCACTCATACAGTGCGGACAAACAGACCAGAACAAACAATCCACTGACTTACACTAAACTGAGTTAGCAAGTTCCGTGTTTTTTTTTTTTTTTTTGTTTGTTTGTTTTTACAGTTTGGCCCACCAAATGGGTTTGAACCCACCACCCTCAGTATATGGGGCCGGTGCCCTACTCACTGAGCCACAGGCACTGCCCTGTTTTTTTTTTTTTTTTTTGTAGACAGAATCTTACTATTTTGCCCTGGGTAGAGTGCAGTGGCATCATAGCTCACAGCGATTCTTGGGCTTAAGCGATTCTTTTGCCTTAGCCTCCCGAGTAGCTGGGACTACAGGTGCCCACCACAATGCTCAGCTATTTTTTTCTTGCAGTTGTCATTGTTTAGCTTGCCTGGGCCAGGTTCAAACCCGCCAGCCTGGGTGTATGTTGCTGGTGCCCTACCCACTGAGCTATGGGTGCTGCCCAGTCCTGTGGTCTTTCTGAAAAGCAAGGACATTTCCTACAAGTGAATTCTGATGGATCGAGTGGTTGTGAACAAGTAGTAGAAGGGAAGGAACTTTGCTCCCCGCTTTGCTCCACCTCCCCACCCCACAGAAAGGCATTTCTGGAAGTCTCCAGTTGGTTGGAGACCTGGGCAGCTGCTGTGTGTGTCCAAGTCTGTCAGCCCCTCAGCTGTCACTCTGCTCCAGAAATAGCAATGGTTGGGGGGAGGGAGTGAAGATTGTTTATCTGGGATAGAGGTGGAGAAGGAGCGTTATCTTTGTGCGGGTGGGGAGTTCCTGTCACTTCTGGATCTTTCTCTCACTCTTTGGGATATGAATGCTGGAGCCCCCAGGACACCCCTGAGCAGGGAGCTCAGGCAGTGGCCAGTCAGCACCTCCATGTGGCCAGGACTGTCCAGTCTGCGCAGAGGGAGGGCCCTGAGTATCAATGACAAACTCCAGGGGCACCTGCCCCTGTGGCTAAATATGGTCTGAAGCCACTGGCAGGGGTGACAAAATCTCCTGTGTGGGGGCTGGGAGGTGCAGACTGAGGCTGGCTGGCTGGAGGCTGACCCAGGAGAGCTCAAGGGAGCAGCGCCACAGGGGCCAATTGAAAGCATTGTCCTCGCTAAGAAGGTGAGGTGGACCAGTGTTCCCTGGACTGGGGAGGGACAAGACACTTTCAAGGCCTTTGACATAGTAGCTTCACCTCCTGGGAAGGACTGGGGTTAAGGCACAGGGACTCTGAGACCCATTTCAACGGTGGAATGGTGCTGGTGTGGGTTTCTTCCAGGCAGAATCCTGCCTTCTGCTCTGGTGGGAGGGGAGCCTGGAGCCCTGGACCTCAGATCTGGGGTATATGGGGTGAGGGACTGGCCAGCCAGAGCTGCTCCTGTGCCCATAGATGGCAGAGGTAGAAGCAGTCCTGCTGAAGGAGGAGGGGAACCAGCATTTCCAGCTCCAGGACTACAAGGCTGCGACAAAAAGCTACAGCCAGGCCCTGAAGCTGACCAAGGACAAGACCCTGCTGGCCACACTCTATCGGAACCGGGCAGCCTGTGGCCTGAAAACGGTCTGGAGCCAAAATGGTGGGATGGAGTGGGAGGGTCCTTAGGGCTGGAGGACAAGGATGTGAAGTAGGAATTGTCCCCCTTGCCAGCTGGCTCACCTGGACTCTTCAGGCTGGAGAAGGGTCCTTCCAACTGCCTGACCCACTACTCTGGAGAGAGAGAAACTCACCCGGATCAGAATCAGCCTGATGCCAGGAGCTTTCCACATGCTCTTTTGTGGCATCTTGGTAACAGCCCTGTGAGGTAGCTGCATTCACGTAGCAGAAAAGACAGGGCTCAGAGGGCTTAAGTAACTTGCCAAGATCTCCAGGTCCCAGCAGAGTTGGGATTCAAACTTGGGTTTGCCTGCTGCCAAAGCCTGTCTCCTTTTCCATGCCCAGTAAAGAGGCATTCCTTGGGCCTCTATTAGCCTGGAAGCCCTCTCCCCTCTCTCTGGAGACGCTCTCTGGCAGTCTCTGCACTGGGCCCGCATTAACCGAGTCTTCTCCTCCCCCGTTTCTCAGGAGAGCTACGTCCAGGCAGCCTCAGATGCCTCCAGAGGTGAGGCTCCCGCTCCCAAACCTTTCCTCTCACCTTCTCCTTCGGGTAGTCGGTGCTGGGTTTTGATCTGGTTATCATGTTGGGGAAAGTCTTGAGTGAGTTCAGAAGGGAGAGGACCCAGCTGGTGAAGAGACTAGAAACATTCTGTGGTGAGCAGTTGAGGGAGCTGCAATATTTAGCCCAGAGAAGGCAACTCCCAGGTGGGACAAAGAGCTGCTTCCAAGTACCTAAAAGACCATCGCAAGAAAGAAGGATTGGATTTCATCTCAGGGTTCCAGGGCTAGACTTAAGATAAACTGGCAAAGTCACAGGCAGTATATTTCAGGCAGGAAGAAGGAAGGGTTTTCTGATGAAGCTCCTGGCTCTCTTGAGCAGGAGGGAGCTCCCCATTACTGAAGGTATGCAAGCTCCAATTTGATAAGCCCTTGGCTGGGATCCTATAGCTGAGACCGGAGCATCAGGAATTAGATGAGATGACCCTTAAACTCTCTTCTTATGTTGAGACTCTCTGGATCTTACTGTCCCTCTAACAAAGGGCAGGTGTGAGCCAGATAGTCCATAAGGGTGGATAATCTCCAAGAAAGACACGGAAGCCCAGCATGATTATACAGCATGATTTTTGGACATGGGGCAGTGAGGACACTGGTCTGCAGCTTGAGGCCCTTCCTGTCTCTCCTTGATAGCCATCGACATCAACTCCTCGGACATCAAGGCTCTGTATCGGCGATGCCAGGCACTGGAGCACCTGGGGAAGCTGGACCAGGCCTTCAAGGACGTGCAGCGCTGTGCCACTCTAGAGCCACGGAACCAGAACTTCCAGGAGACGCTGAGGAGGCTCAACACCAGCATCCAGGAGAAGGTAAGCCGGCCCCCGTCCCAAAACTGGACTGCCCTGCCCCTCCCCATTCTAGCAGGGATGGATTAGGGCAGTAGGATCTCCATGTTCTGAGATGCAACGGCAAGTGGCATCTGCACAGGCTCCTCAGCAAAACTGAGTAGGTGCACTGGCTGTGAGTGCAGAGCCAAGGCTAGAGCACAGGTCTTTTAAATTTCAGACAGAGGCTTTCAGAAAAGATTACTATAACTTAGTGTGTTTGACACATGTTCTTATTTTTTAGGTACTATGAGCTACCTGGGAAGTGGAGGATATTGAGGAGGAATAGAGGGTAGTCAGGACCCAGGAACAGCATAAAATCTTTTCTAGGAAAATGCAGTGGGGTGGGGAGAACCTGGACCAGAGATGACAGCTCCTGCACCCCAATCCTGGCTCAGCTGCTAATTTCAGAGGGACCTCTTGGGAGTGTTGGCTTCCTCTGTAAGAGCAGGAGGGCAATTGATCCATCAGCCCTTTGCTCTGAGCTCAGAACCCCAGTGTGTCTGGAGCAGCCCTGTGGTGGGACCATAGCCTGCTGCCCATGGTGCAGACTCAAGGACTAACAAGGGAGAAATCAGAGCAGGATTGGGGAAAAGGTAGACTTCCCTCCACCCCAGAAAAAATGGTGGGAGTGTGAACCAGCAGGATAAATTAGCAGGAAGCACATAGTGGCTGGTGGGATGAGGGGTGATGATCGTTTGGATCATTTTAGGAAAGACCGAGAGCAGTGAGTTGGGGTGGGGTGCCCGAGTGGCTGGACATCCGAACTTAGTGGTTTCACTTTGCTGGAAGTGGTGCCAGCAAACTGCCTCAAATTTCTGAGCCTGCCTGATGTGGTGGCTCACACCTGTAATCCTAGCACTCTTGGAGGCTGAGGCGGGTGGATTGCTTGAGCTCAGGAGTTTGAGACCAGCCTAAGCAAGAGCGAGCCTCTGTCTCTATTAAAAATAGAAAAACTAGGCTGGGTGCAGTGGCTCATGCCTGTAATCCCAGCACTTTGTGAGACCAAGGTGCACAGATTGCCTGAGCTCACAGGTTTGAGAACAGCCTGAGCCAGAGCGAGACCTCGTCTCTAAAAATAGCCGGGTGTTGTGGTGGGCGCCTGTAGTCCCATCTACTCGGGAGGCTGAGACAAGAGAATCACTTGAGCCCAAGAGTTTGAGGTTGCTGTGAGCTATGATGCCAAGGGCAACAAAGTGAGACTGTCTCAAAAATAAATAAATAAATAAATAAATAAGTAAACAAAAATAAATAAAAATAGAAAAACTAGCTGGGTGTTGTGGTACTGTAGTCCCAGCTACTTGAAAGTCTGAAGCAAGGTGATCCCCTGAGCCCAAGAATTTGAGATTGCTGTAAGTAATCAACAGCACTCAACCCCAGGACAACAGAAGACTGCATCTCAGAAAAAAAAAAAAAGTATGAAATGCAAAGTCTACAAAAAAGAAAAGAAAAAGCGTTTCTCAGCCTGGAGACATATTTGCTTTAGTTCCTATTTAAAAGTCTATAGCTAATTTTTTTTTTTTTTTTTTTTTTTTTTTGAGACAGAGTCTCACTATGCGTCACAGCTCACAGCAACCTCTAACTCTTGGGCTTAAGCAATTCTCTTGCCTCGGCCTCCCGAGTAGCTGGGACTACAGGCTCACAATGCCTGGCTATTTTTTTTGTTGTAGTTGTCATTCTTGTTTAGCAGGCCTGGGCTGGATTCAAACCCACCAGCCTCAGTGTATGTGGCCGGTGCCCTAACCACCGGGCTATGGGCACCACCTCTATAGCTAATTGTTCACTAGAATTCTAAAATCAGGTTGATGATCCCTTGCCTTCCAAGACTTTGGGGATGACCAAATGGGATAATGAATGTAACTAGATTTTGTTCACCATTCTCTCCCTAGCATCTAGAACAGTAGTTATTCAGTAAATGTTTGTGGAATGAATGAATGAATGTGCCATGGCCCAGGGTAGATAGTCTTACAGTTACTGAGGTGAACTATGTGGAACAGACTGAAATGATGTGTACCCTCCCTGCCTCTTTCCCCGCTCCTTTCTCTCTCCTCAGCTCCGTGTGCAGTTCTCCACAGACGCCAGGGTACAAAAGATGTTTGAGATTCTCCTGGACGAAAATAGTGACGCTGATAAGCTGGAAAAGGTGAGCGCGGTTAACGCCAGCTATCCAGCAGAGGGCGCACTCTGTACCTGACAGTCCTGGGAGTAGCCCATTCTGGGGTGTAGGGAGGCTGGGAGTTGGGGAGTCCTTGAGGAAATAGAAGGACAATTGGCCAAATTATAAGCACATTAAAAAACTATATCGAGGGCTGAGATTAGGATCCTATCTTTATTTATACTTTTTTTCTTTTGAGACATAGTCTTAACTCAAGCATGTGAATAGAGTGCTGTGACATAGCTCACAGCAACGTCAAGTTCTTGGGCTCAAGCGATCCTCTTGCCCCAGTTTTTCTATTTTTTGGAGGGGGGGCGGGGCTGGGTTTGAACCCGCCACCTCTGGTATATGGGGCCGGCGCCCTATTCCTTTGAGCCACAGGCGCCACCCCAGTTTTTCTATTTTTAGTAGAGATGGGGTCTTGCTATTGCTCAGTCTGGTCTTGAACTTGTGAACTCAAGCAATCCACTGTCCTCAGCCTCCCAGAGTGCTAGCATTACAGGTGTGAGCTACAGCGCCCAGTGTATTTAAATTTTTCATAAACTCATGTTCATCCTGAGTTTTTTTGTACTGATTTTTACTTTTAAAAATATTGCATTAAATCTTATTTATCTTCACTATTGAGTTTTTTGTTGTCCCTTTAAATTTTGCACCCAAGACAAGGGCCTCATTTACCTCACTGTAATTTTGGCCATGAGAAATATTATAAAGAAATTATTTTGAAATATTAAAATATTTACCAATCATCCTCTAAAACCAAATCTATAGCACTTTCTTCATATTCTCATTTTTTTTGTTTTTCTGAGGGAAAAAATGGAACATTTGAATGTTTCACATTTGTAAGATTGACAGACAAGACCTGGGGAATTTTTGTTAGTTTTATGGTCAATAAATCTGCAAAATATGTACATATTTTTCCATAACAAACACTTGTGAAGATATAATGAGTTGTAATAGATAAAACAACTTCTGGCTTGGCTCCTGTAGTACAGTGGTTATAGCGCTAGCCACCTACACCGAGGCTGGTGGGTTTGAACCCGCCCTGGGGCAGCTAAACAACAAAGACAATTGCAACAAAAAATAGCCAGGCATTGTGGCGGGTGCCTGTAGTCCCAGCTACTTGGGAGGCTGAGACAAGAGAATCACTTGAGCCCAAGAGTTTGAGGTTGCTGTGAGCTGTGATGCTACAGAACTCTCCTGAGGGTGGCATAGTGAGTCTGTCTCTAAAGAAAAAAAAAACCAACTTCTAAAATATTCTTTTACTGGCGGCACCCATAGCTCAGTGGGTGGGATGCGGACCACATATACCAAGGCTAGCAGGTTTGAACCTGGCCCGGCCTAGCTAAAACAACAATGACAACTGCAAACAAAAAATAGCCAGGCGTTATGGCAGGCACCTGTAGTCCAGCTACTTGGGAGGCTGAGGCAAGAGAATCGCTTAACCCAAGAGTTTGAGGTTGCTGTGAGCTGTGATGCCATGGTACTCTACCCAGGGTGACAGCTTGAGACTCTGTCTAAAAAAAAAAAAAAGTTCTTTTATTTTAAAAAATGTTTCTGTAGAAATGGGGTCTTGCTATGTTGCTCAGGTTGGTTTTGAACACCTGGCCTCAAGCAATCCTCCATTTGTGCCTCCTAAAGTACTGGGTTTATAGGTGTGAGCCACTGCATCTGGCCAGTTTATTTATTTATTTATTTATTTATTTATTTATTTATTTTTTATAAAGTACAAAGCCTTAGCTGATAGTGCTGGTTGTGGTTATGTTTGCCTGGAATGCTGTAATCACTTCCCTCCACAGCACCCTACTCCCCATCTCTTTGCCCACCTGTCTTTTCCTCCCATCTCTTGAGTTCTCTCAGCCCTTGGGTTCTCAAGTCCTGCTTGAGAGCTCCTCCTCCATATCTGGGGCCTTTAAAGATTCGTGTATCCTGACTGTGAAAGGCTTTTGGTGGGAGGAGAGCTGGGACCCTTGTAGTTCAACTAACTCATTTTACAGATGAGGCTCAGAGAGGTGCCTCGACTCACCTAAGCTCACACAGCTAACAGGTAGCAGAATCAGAACTCAAACCCAGGGCTTTCAGGTCCCATCTAATGTTCTTTCTCCTCGACACTTTCTGCCTTCCTGAGAATTTCTACAATTCCTGATTCCCTTGACTAGGCAAACAAACAGAAAAAGGCCAAAACCACATTAAAGGAAAAATTTTAAGGAAATAATTCTCCACATGAGAACACTTCATTTTTTCTGGTCTGTCCTCAAAAGAACATACACACAGCTTACCAAGTACAATCAGAGTAAATATCTGATACTGATTATACTTACCTTTTTTTTTTTTTTTTTTTTTTTTGGCTGGGGCCAGCATATGGGGCTGGCACCCTATTCCTTTGAGCCACAGGTGCCGCCCTTTTTTTTTTTTTTTTTTAGACAGTCTTAAGCTATTGCCCTGGGTATGAGTGCAGTGCTGTCACAGCTCACAGCAGCCTCAAACTCTTGGGCTTAAGAGATTCTCTTGTTTCAGCCTCCCAAGTAGCTGGGACTATAAGTGCCTGCCATAATGCCTGGCTATTTTTTGGTTGCAGTTGTCATTGTTATTTTAGCTGGCCCAGTCTGGGTTGGAACCCACCAGCCCAGGTGTATGTGGCTGGTGCCCTGCCTACTGAGCTATGGGCACCACCTTACCAATGTTTTTTTTCAAGTTGCTCTTAGTCTTTTTTGTTTATGGTTTTATTTTATTTTTATTTTTATTTATTTATTTATTTTTTGAGACAGAGTCTCACTTTGTTGCCCCTGGTAGAGTGCTGTGGTGTCACAGCTCATAGCAACCTTAAACTCTTGGGCTTAAACAATTGTCTTGCCTCAGTCTCCCAAGTAGCTGGGACTACAGGCACCCATCACAACACCCGGCTATTTTTAGAGACAGGGTCTCGCTCTGGCTCAGGCTGGTCTGGAACAAGTGAGCTCAGGCAATCCACCTGCCTCAGCCTCCCGGAGTACTAGGAGTAAGGGCAAGAGCTACCCTGCCTGGCCTCCTTTGTTCTTATTTTAAAGGTTGCCATATGTTGTATCAACTTAGTCTTTATGCCAGTAACTTTGTTTCTACTTTTGTATTATGGTCTTGGGCTGCATTTCCAGGAGGAGGATTATAAAGTGAGAGAACAGACAGATGTTCTTAAGACCCGGTTTTTGCACCAGTTCTTTTATTTGGTCCATGGTCAAAGCCTGGGTGGCCATATCTCCCCAATGACCCACATTACCTCTTCCTTCCTTAGGCTGCCAACAACCTCATTGTCCTAGGCCGTGAGGATGCAGGGGCTGAGAAGATCTTCCAGGGCAATGGGGTGGCCCTGCTGCTACAGCTTCTGGACACTAAGAGGCCTGAGCTGGTGCTGGCTGCAGTGCGGACCCTGTCTGGCATGTGCAGCGGCCACCGAGCCAGGGTGAGGGCCTGGCTGGGGGGCAGGTGGAGAGGATGGCTGCTGGTCCAAGTATCTGGAGGGTGATACATGTGGTTGGGGCTGTGGCTGGCATCAATCGAATTTGATACAAAGTCTACTCTAAAGAGTACTCAAGTTCTTTTTTCTTCTGAACTGGAAATAGGTTCAGCAAAGATAAGGTTATTGAAGTGGTTTCTGGGGAAGAGATGAATGCAAAGGCTATTATATTTCATATTTTCCATGCTAAGTCTTTGAAATTCTTTGTGTATTTTACACTCACAGCACATTTAAATGTGGTCTTGCCGCATTGCAAGTGCCCAACAGCTGTGACCTCTGGAAAGGGACATAGCTGTGTCAAGAGCTTTCCATTACTGGGGGCCCCATGAGGCATCAGCTGCTTGGCCTATTTCTCTACTGCATTGGGTGGGATGGGGATGGTTGTCACACACCCTGTAACCAGCATGGCAGCTGGAAGGGGGGAGCAGGGAGGTTGACTGTGGTTCTCGCTGGGGGTCTAGGCCACAGCAATTCTGCATGCTGTACGGATAGACCAAATCTGCAGCCTCATGTCCGTGGAGAATGAGGAGATATCCCTGGCTGTCTGTAACCTGCTCCAAGCCATCATCGACTCCTTGTCTGGGGAGGACAAGCAGGAGCATCGAGGGAAGGAGGAGGCCCTGGTTCTAGGTAGGAGCCGACTTTGAGTTCAAGGATATAGGGGAAGGAGGAGAGAGTCAGTCATCAGCACAGACTGGGCATTCCCTGTGTGTGGTGGTGGCTTAGTTTTATTGTTATTTGTGTTTTCTGGTTGTAAAAGTAACAGAGGCAGAGCAGAAGTATTCACAAAAGAGGGGAACAACCTAAGCATCCACTGGCAGATAACCATATAAGCAAAATGTGGTGTAGACACACAATGGGATATGATTCAGTGTTCTGATACATGCTACAACATGGGTGAACCTGGAGGACTTTATGCTAGTGAAATAAGGCAGCCACAAAAGGAGAAATACTGTAGGGGTCCACTCACAGGAGGTACTTAGAGTGGCCAGATCCATGGAGGCAGAAAGTAGAAGGTGTGTGTCAGCAGCTGGACGAGGAGGAATGGGGAATTGTTTCATGGGGAGAGAGTTTCAGTTTTGCAGGATGAGGAAAGTTCTGTGGCTGGATTATGGTGATGGTTGCACAACACTGTGAGTACAATTGATGCCCCTGAACATGATTAAAGTGCTAAATTTTATGTGTGTATTACATACCTTTTACTACCATTTTAAAAAAGTAACAGAGGCTTCCTGAAGAAATTTAGAAAAACATAGAACTATGTAAAGATTAAAAAAAAATTACCTATAATTACCCATTCATTTAACCATTATTATCACAACTGTGATTCAGGGGTGTCCAACCTTTTTGCTTTTCTGCTGCACATTGGAAGAATAAGAATGATCTTGGCCATACATCAAATACACAAATACTTAACCAAAGCTGATGAACAAAAAAAACAGGTCCATACATACTTTTCATGATATCTGACACCACAGATAAGCAAGAGTCTTCAAGTAATCTGCACGCAGCCCACGGCCATAGGTTGGACACCTCTATCTCTTGCAGCTTTCCTTTTACTATCCAGCCACATAAATATCTATTTAACAAAATTGGAATTCTACTATGAATAGTTTTATGTTTTCTCTGCACTGAGCATTATTTTAGAAATGGGAGTACCGAGTCTACTGAGCCATGAATATGACTTAAGTTCCTTCATCTGGCCTTCCAATTCCTTTCTGAGAGGGTGCATCAATTTATACTCTGACCAAGTGATGCTGGGAGTTTCCATATCAACACATTCTCAGATTTGAATTCTATCATTCTTTTTTATTTTTTATTTATTTATTTATTTTTTGAGACAGAGTCTCACTTTGTTGCCCTTGGTAGGTGCTGTGGTGTCGCAGCTCACAGAAACCTCCAACTCCTGGGCTTAAGCAATTCTCTTGCCTCAGCCTCCTGAGTAGCTGGGACTACAGGCATCTGCCACAACGCCCAGCTATTTTTTGTTGCAGTTTGGCCAAGGCCAGGTTCAAACCCGCCATCCTCGGTATATAGGGCCGGTGCCCTACCCCCTGAGCCACAGGTGCCACCCTGAATACTATCATTCTTAAAGCTATTTTCCTATTCATTAGGCTTGGTGCCTAGAGCTCAGTGGTTAAAGCACAGGCTACATACACCAGGGCTGGCAGGTTCAAACCCTGCCCAGGCCTGCTAAACAACAATGACAAAAAAAAAAAAAAAAAAATTGCCTCATGTTGTGGTGGGTGCCTGTAGTCCCAGCTACTTGGGAGGCTGAGGCAAGAGAATTGCTTGAGCCCAAGAGTTTGAGGTTGCTGTGAGCTGTGATGCCATGACACTCTACGGAGGGCAACATAGTGAAACTCTGTCTCAAAAAAATAAAATAAAATAAATAATTTTTTTCTATTCATTAGTGTAAAATCATCTTGTTTGAATAAAAAAAATTACTAGTGAGATGGACCATTTTTCTTTATTTTTGTTAGCCATTTGGATTTCTTTATCTTTAGATGGTTTGTTCATGTTGTTGCCTATTTTTATCTGTTGGGATACCAATTTTCAAAATTTATTTATTGGGTTATTTATAAATTATTCATATTAATCTTTTGGAGCCCTGGATTCTCCATGTGGCTCTGACTTCCTCTGGCAGTGGTCAGCTAGTCACTTCCTCTCTCTGAGCTAGAATTTTTGGAAGGTTCTAGATGGCTCTACTTGTATGGCTGGTGGTTAACTAAAGATGTTTGGACAGGAGTCCTTGGCTTTCCCCCCTGACCTCTGTAGTGGCCACGTTGGGTTCCTTTGTAACGTGGTGGCTGATTCTAAATGAACAAGTCCCAGTGTGCCAGGGCTTTTTGAGTCTCTGTTTGTGTCACGGGTCCCATGAGCATCCCGGGCCCAGTGTGGGAGGAGATCCCCTAAGTGGGAATTCTGACAGTGTGCTTCCTGGGGGCCACCAGCATACAGTCTGCCACAACTGCTTTCGGGTGGGCTATGAAATTCTTCTGCCTGTCGATTTCAAATCTCTCTCCTTCCAGCTGCTATCCACCGCCGGTCCCAGCTGTGCCCCTTGGAGCTTCACTGAATAAGTCTGTTATCTCACTCTTATGTCATACTTTTAACTGAAAACAAGCTGTCATATCCACTTTTGTCTTCCCTTCTCCACGTTACAAAGCCCCATTTCTCCATCCATTGTTATTTCTGACATGTGGTTTATTTTCTGCCTGGCTTCCTCCCTTTGGGCTCCATCCTAGAATGAGTACAAAAATCTGTGAGTCTCAGGGAGACCAGACAGGGCAAAATCAGGAAGAGGCATTTACTTTGTTAGATCCACAGTGAGCAGGAAGGTCCTAGCATATAGGAAGAGGCCCGGATTCAAGCTCTCAGCATGCCTGGGTCTGTGGGGAGTGAAATTTATGAGAAGTATAAATTTCTTCTCTGAAAAACATTTTACTCAATCGGTTTATTAAAAACTATATGAAGTGTCCCTGGAGCTCTGCCAGTCGCTGCTGGGAATGAAGAGCTTTCTAAGAACCGTTACTATCCAAGGATGGAGTGGGTTGTCATAGAAGCCAGTGTTCAGGGAGTCTGGAGGACCACCTTGGGGGTGTTGTCTAGGAATTTCTCCCCATTTGGGGGATGATATAGGTAATACTATACTCTTCTGGGAAATGTACGTGTCCAGAAAGCAGTGGATTCAGTATGTCCAGAGCCTTACCTTGCTGCCAGTCCTGGATCTTTAATCTCAGTGTCCCTGCACTTGTTATTTACCCCTGTCCCCCGGTTCCTCAGACACCAAGAAGGACCTGAAGCAGATCACCAGCCACCTGTTGGACATGCTGGCCAGTAAGAAGGTGTCTGGCCAGGGCAGGGACCAGGCGCTGAACCTGCTCAATAAGAACGTCCCCAGGAAGGACCTTGCCACGCATGACAACTCGCGCACCATCTATGTGGTGGATAACGGTGAGAAGGTGGGAGGGCTCGGGGCTCACGTAAGCCTTTCAGGTGGGTACCAGGGTTATGGGCACTGAGCAGAAAGTGAAAGAGATGAGACTCTTGTCAGGAAAGGGTCTTTAGTCCCAACCAAAAAGCTGGAAAAAGGCAGAAGATGTAAGTTAGGGCCCGAGCACACCCAGAAAGTACCCAAACATACACCAAAACATCTCGGTGCAGTTACCTAACAAATAGGGCAAGTGTAAAAATACAAATCAGATTTCACCAACTTGGGCTCAAGTGATCCTCTTGCCTCAGCCTTCTGGGTCTACAGGTGCCCTCCATAACACTGTCTAGGTTTTTATAGACATTAGGTCTCACTCTTGCTCAGGCTGGTCTCAAATTCCTGAGCTTGAGTTTGAGATTGCTGTGAGCTATGACACCATGGCACTCTACCAAGAGTGACAAAATAAGACTCTTGTTTCAAAAAATATATGTGTGTGTGTATGTGTGTGTATATACACACACATATATAAAATTTTAAAGAATGGGCTTGGCACCTGTGGCTCAAGTGGCTAAGGAGCCAGCCACATACACCTGAGCTGGCGGGTTCAAATCCAGCCCGGGCCCGCCAACAACAGTGATGGCTGCAACCAAAAAATAGCCAGGCATTGTGGCGGGTGTGATCCCAGCTACTTGGGAGGCAGAGGCAGGAGACTCGCTTGACCCCAGGAGTTGGAGGTTGCTGTGAGCTGTGATGCCACAGCACTCTACCCAGGGTGACAGCTTGAGGCTCTGTCTCAAAAAAAAAAAAATAAATAAATTTTTTTTTTTTTAAATTCATGCCTATGTTTCCAGCTACTGGTGAAGCTGAGGTGGAGGCTGCAGTGAGCTGCGACCATGCCACTGCACTCTATCCTGTTTTTAGAAACAGTGACACCTTGTTTCTAAAAAAACCAAAAAACCAAAAAACACACCTATACTCCTAACACTTTGGGCGGGCAACGTGAGAGGATAGCTTGAGCCCAGAAGTTGAGCCTAAGCAAACCAGCCTGAGCAAGAGCAAGACACTGGGGCGAATTCCCCCCCCCCCCCCCCCTTGAGAGACAGTATCTTAATGTGTTGCTCTAGCTGGTCTGAAACTCCTGGGCTCAAGTGATCCTCCCACCTTGGCCTCCCAAAAGGATTATGGGCATGAGCTACCATGCCCAGGTTGAACCTGGGGGTCTCTAGACTCTTCTCTTACACATCCCTCCAGATAAATCATGTGTTGCCTACAGAGAAGGCTGGAGAGAAGCTGCTGATGGGATGGTCTTGTGTTTGTGAGCACAGAGCTCAGCAAGCATCTTATGCTCCCTGCTGTCTACCCTGCAGGCCTGAGGAAGATCCTGAAGGTGGTGGGGCAGGTTCCAGATCTGCCGTCCTGTCTGCCCCTGACGGACAACACTCGCATGCTGGCTTCTATCCTCATCAACAAGCTCTACGACGATCTGCGCTGTGACCCAGAGCGAGATCACTTCCGCAAGATCTGTGAGGAATACATCACGTGAGTCAGGCTGTGTGTCAGTTATCTATGGCTGTGTAACAGGTTATCCCAAAATGTAGTGGCTTAAAATGACAACAATCATTTATCAGCTCATAGTAGAACAAGAACCTGGGAGTGGTTTGGCTGAGTGGTTCTGGCGTGGAGTCTCTTGTGAAGTTACCTGTCACATGTAGGCTGGGGCTGCAGCCATCTGAAGGCTTGACTGGGGCTGGAGGATCTGCTTCCAAGATGGCGCACTTACATGGATGGCATGTGGCTGCTGGGCCACATGGTGGGAGGCCTCAGTTTCTCCCCATGTGGATCTTTCCACACGCTGTTCTTTTTTTTTTTTATGAGACAGAGTTTTACTTTGTTGCCCTTGGTAGAGTGCTGTGGCATCATAGCTTATAGAAATGTTAAACTCTTGTGCTCAATCAATCCTCTTCCCTCAGCCTCCCAAGTAGCTGGGACTATAGGCACTCCCCCATAATGCGTGGCTAGTTTTTCTATTTTTAGTAGAGATGGGGTCTTGTGCTTGCTCAGCCTGGTCTTAAACTCATGAGCTCAAGCAATCCACTCACCTTGGCCTCCCAGAGTGCTAGGATTACAGGTGTGAGCCCCTGCACCCGGCCCCCACAGGCTGTTGAAGTGTCCTTGCCATTTGCCATCTGGCTTCTCAGAGTGGATGACCCAAGAGGATGCCAGGCAGAAGGGGCAAGGTCTTTTATAATCTCAGAAGTCACACACTATCCACTTCTGCCACATTTATTAGAAACAAGTCAGTAAGACTGGCCTCCATTTGAGGGAGAGAATTCGGTTTCCTTTTTTGAAGGGAGGAATGTCAAAATCTTTGTTGGATAATTTTAAACCTATCACTGGCTTCTGTGGTCAGCTGGTCAAGGGGGGAGGCCTGGCTCTGGGAGACTTTAAGGACATGTGGCTTTGCAGAGGCTAGACGGGGGTGGGGCCCTCAGCCACTGAAGTTCCCGGGTCTTCTCTCCTCTGCTCCATCATCACTGTGGTTCAGGTGTCTCTCTGGGGCTCTGTTTCTCTTTATGAGTCCTCATCCTTCTTGTCCCTCTATTACACGGTCTTTTAACCTTTTATTGCAATGATTCTCAAAATTGTAAGTTATTCAGATTTCTGGGACACTTGCCCTTAACTCAGTGGCCTTGGGTGTGGCCCAGGAAGCTGCAGGCTTAAAAACGCTCCAGGTGTGGTGAAGACTCCAGGTGAGTTGGAGATGGGGAAGACCCCACCTTGACTCTACCTTTCCTTTCTCTATTCCAGGTGTTGACAAACTTTTTCTATAAAAGGCAAGGTGGAGAGTAAACATTTTATATTTGCCAGGCATAAGCATATATGTCTTTTTCTCATCCTTTTCTTTTAACTCTTTAACATACACAAGTCATCCTCTGCTTCCCAGATGTGCCAACTCCTGCTCTGCCCCACAGCATCTACTAATTCTTGACTCCGGTTCACTTAAAGCTCCTCTGGCTTCTCTGTCTTTCTCTACCTCAGCTTCAGCTTTTCCTGCTCACGTCTTGAGTCCCTTAGGACAACCCAAACTGATTTCCGGTAACTGTCCTTCAGTTAGCCCTCTTTGGGGCTTTTTGATGGAGGCCCCTCCTGGTCATCCAGCAGCAAGGATGTGATACACTTGCCCTGTCAGGGAGGGGCTGTGTGGACATTTGGGCACCAGTTGGCATCAGGAGAGAGCTCCCAAGGCAGACCTCGACTCATGCAAAAGGCTCTGGTTTCTTGGTGCTGGGTGGGGACCTAAGGCACAGAATGCCCAAGCTGGAGGGGCTCTCAGCCTCCTCTCCCCCGAGAGACTTGCCCAAGGTCCCCAGCAGTCAGAGGAAGATATGGGGCCAGAGCCCAGGTCTCGGACTTTTAGCGTGATGTTCTCCTGGCCAGTCCGTGCTGCCTTCTTTCATTCATACATATCTGCATGTCTACTGTGCACATCTGCCCAGAGCTGGTGTGGAACTGACCTGGGAAGGTCACAGAAGCATCAGAAGCCAGGTCACTCCTGGCATCCCCATGCAGAGACTCTGTCCCAGAGTAGGTGACAACGGATCCTAAAAGCAAGGTGAAACTTTCCCGGACATCAAGCCCACACTCCCACTGACAGGGGAAGGGACTGAGACCAGGTCACCAGACAGGGGTGACTAGCTGAGGCTGTTGCAGAGTGGCGCAGTGTGCTGGGCCCTGTGTGGGCCCTTTTGTGTCTGTTCCGCTGCAAAGGCTGTTTGTTGGCTGACAGCTGTCACCTCTCTTTGGCACTTACGTCAGCTGAGGAGAGAGGAGAGCTATCTCACCTTCCTAGGGCAGCTGGTATTTGAAGACACATCCCACCCAACTTGTAACACGTTTGAAGGGCGTCCCAGCCCCAGAACTCTCCTCAGGCTGAGGCTCTGGGGTGACTGGATGGCAGTCCAGTACCTGCCTCTGACCAGATCTGCTTCCTTCTCTTCCCAAGAGCTCTGTCTAATGAATTTCCTGCATGTCAATCCCTGAGTCCCCTCTGCAGTGTCATTTATCCTCACTAAAACTCTGAGGAGGAGCGAGCTGAGACTCTGAGTGTGTCAGTGAATTGCCCAATGTCACACAGCCCGTGAATGGTGGAAGCAGGATGTAAATCTCACACTCTTTCCACCCTAAAGGCCAGTTCTCTTGACCACCCTTGCCCTCTGTTTTAGGGGCAAGTTTGACCCCCAGGACATGGACAAGAATGTGAATGCCATCCAGACAGTGTCAGGGATCCTTCAGGGCCCCTTCGACCTGGGCAATCAGCTGCTGGGAATGAAAGGTGTGATGGAGATGATGGTGGCACTGTGTGGCTCGGAGCGTGAGACGGACCAGCTGGTGGCCGTGGAGGCCCTCATCCACGCCTCCACTAAGCTCAGCCGTGCCACCTTCATCATCACCAATGGCGTGTCACTGCTCAAACAGATCTACAAGAACACCAAAAACGAGAAGATCAAGATTCGCACGCTGGTGGTGAGTGGTGCCACCCACCCTCCTGGAACAGACCCCAGGCCAGGCACTGGGGACACCAGGGGGAATGAACCAAGACCTCTGTCCTTGGTGGGGGTGCACCTGGGCCCATGCACAGCCTCTGCAGAGCAGGATGTTAGGCAGGAGCTGTGAGGATGCAGATTCAGGGTGCTGGGCTCTGCTGAGTAGCCCGAGGATGCTCAGAAGCCTTTGTGCTTATGAACAACACTAACACCGATAAGCTTGTGTCCAAAAAGTATTTTCCAAGAAAATCCAAAAAGTCCATTTGTGTCCTTCATTTGCTTCATTTTACTGAAATTATTTTCATTGATACTTTGTTTTTCTTTCTTTCTTTCTTTTTTTTTAGTAAGAGCCTCAAGCTGTCACCCTGGGTAGAGTGCTGTGGCATCATAGCTCACAGCAACCTCCAACTCCTGGACTTGAGCGATTCTCTTGCCTCAGCCTCCCAAGTAGCTGGGACTACAGGCACATGCCACAATGCCCAGCTATTTTTTGGTTGCAGTTGTCATTGTTGTTTGGCAGGCCCCGGCTGGATTCCAACCCACCAGCTCTGGTGTATGTGGCTAGTGCCTTAGCCGCTTGAGCTACAGGCACGGAGACAGATATTTTGTTGTTGTTTTTTTTTCTTTTTTTTATAAACAATTATGTAGAGATGGAGTCATTGCTACCTTTTTGTTCACATCAATTTTTAGAAAACTAATTTTAGCTTCTGCCATTGTGAGTTTTCTCTTGTGGAAAACTTTTTTTTTTTTCCTCATTGAGAGGAGTCCAATTCCCCCTGGGTAAAATTTTGCACATTGAATCTATTATCCACAAGATGAGATTAATCTGCCAATTTTCTGGTGCCATAACAAGGTTTACCTTTGATTTTCAGATATCATTAACATTGTCTTATGCTGATTTTTCTTTTCTTTTCTTTCTTTTTTTTTCTTTTTCTGAGACAGAGTCTTACTCTGTTGCCCTGGGTACCTGGGTAGAATGCCTTGGCATCATAGTTCACATCAACCTCAAACTTTTGAGCTCAAGTGATTCTCTTGCCTCAGCCTCCTGAATAGCTGGGACTACAGGCTGGCTATTGTCTTAGAGATGTGGTCTTGCTCTTACTCAGGCTGGTCTCGAACTCCTGAGATTAAGCAATCCACCTGCCTTGGCCTTCCAGGGTGCTAGGATTACAGGTGTGAGCCACTGCGTCTGGCCTTATTCTGATTCTTCAAAATGTCCAGACACGAAACATCTGTAAGGTCAAAATAGTGGGGAAAGGGCCAGGGTCTTACCCTGCTGCCTTGCTAGCATCTATCCTAAGCTAGAAGCATCAGGGAAGGTGCTTCTGGGGCCCACCTAAGTATTATAATCTGTGTAGAGGTATATCCAGACAATGAAAGTGGGGGAAAGTGTTCTGACAACAGGGAACTGTTGGAGCATGGCCTGCCCCCAAGTTGTGGTGTCTCCCCTTCTCTACAGGGTCTCTGTAAGCTCGGCTCTGCAGGCGGCACAGACTATGGTCTCAGGCAGTTTGCTGAAGGGTCGACAGAGAAACTGGCCAAACAGTGCCGCAAGTAAGGGGCCTCTATTCCGCCGACCGTCTCTCTCCTCCTGGCTCCCGTGTAGGGGTCTCTGGTGTGTGCACTCAGGGACACCAGATAGTAAAAGGGCCTCACTCGCTGCCCACTACCCCGAAGTCACTTCACTCTCTTGACCCTGGCACCCTTCCCAGCAGCTCTTCCCCACTTCCAGGTGGCTGTGCAATGCGTCTATAGACACCCGGACCCGGCGCTGGGCCGTGGAGGGCCTGGCCTATCTCACGCTGGACGCCGATGTGAAGGATGACTTTGTCCAGGACGTCCCGGCCCTGCAGGCCATGTTTGAGCTGGCCAAGGCAAGTGTGGAGACTGCTCTCTAAGCTGTTTCCCACAGGGATGGGACCCCTATATCCTCATTCTGTCTCTAGCCCTTACCCTGGTGTCAACCTGGATTGGTCATTTCCCTCTTCTGGACTCTCAGGAATGGACTCACCACTGCTCATTATGCCTTCCAGGCAGTGGGGAGATGAGCAACAGGACAGTATTGAGCCTTCTGGAAGGGAGGTCTTGAGGGACCAAAGACAGCATCTGGCCTGGGTGGGCCCTTTCTTCCCCCCACTCCTCCCAGATTCCTCCCTTCCTCTGCTGAGTCAACTTTCTGGCTCTTTTCAATTAGTAAGGGGAAGAAGTGTGGGAGGGATTTTCACCATGGCCAGAGCAGAGCGTGTCCAACTTTCACCCCATCTCCAACCCAATTGGATGGGAAAGTGTCAGACTGGGCATTTTTTTGGTACTTTGAGGATAGTTAATCAAAATAAAAAAAGATCAGATTAGTACAAGGATACGTACAGTTATCTTATATTGTTTGGGTTGGCAAGGTAAAGTACAAGCTGCAGTTGAGTCCTTCACTCAAGAAGTATGCCATATGGGTGGCGCCTGTGGCTCAGTGAGTAGGGCGCCGGCCCCATATACCGAGGGTGGCGGGTTCAAACCCAGCCCCGGCCAAACTGCAACAAGAAGTATGCCATAGACCCCTCCTTTGTACCCCTTCAGTGGGAATTTACCAACCCCCTTTTACCCTCTTCTTGAATTGTATTTTTGATCAACTAGTTTCAACATTGAGGGGGCTTTTGAAAGAGGCACAAAACAAGGTACTCAAGGGCAAGATTCCTTTTTTGTTTGTTTGTTTTGAACCAGTGCTTCAGTTGCCCTGGGGTTGAGTGCTGTGGCATTATAGCTCACAGCAACCTCAAACTCTTGGGCTCAAGTGATGCTCTTGCCTCAGCCTCCCAAGTAGTTGGTACTACAGGCACCCACCACAGTGCCCGGCTATTTTTAGAGATGGGGTCTGGCTCTTGCTTAGGCTGGTCTCGAATTCCTGAGCTCAGGCGATCCACCTGCCGTAGCCTCCCACAGTGTGAGGGTTACAGGCATGAGCCGCCTTGCCCGGCCACTGGGAGAAGCTTCCTACTCTCTGTTAGGGGAGCTGTTGAGTGCCCAGGAGATATTTATTGCTGCCTTTATAAGCAGAACCACCCTTCTCCTTCTGTGTTAGGAGCACTCCTCCCCACCCAACTTGCTGGCCCTGCAAAGGAGCTGTCCTAAGGCGTCTTTCTTTTCTTTTTTTTTTTTTTTATGAGACAGAGTCTCACTATGTCGCTCCTGGTAGAGTGCTGTGGCATGAGAGCTCACAGCAACCTCCAACTCTTGGGCTTAAGCAAGTCTCTTGCCTCAGCCTCCCAAATAGCTGGGACTACAGGCACCTGCCACAACGCCCAGCTATTTTTGTTGTTGTTGCAGTTTGGCCGGTTTTGAATCAGCCACCCTCGGCATATGGGGCCAGCGCCCTACTCACTGAGCCACAGGCACCACCCTGTTGTTGTCGTTGTTGTTTAGCAGGCCTCAGCTGGGTTCGAACCTGCCAGCTCCAGTGTCTGTGGCTGGCGCCCTAACCACTGAGCTATGGGTACAGAGCCCTAATGTGTATTTTCTGCCTTCCCCCCATCTTGTGGCTCCAGAGCAGTGATAAGACTATCCTGTACTCAGTGGCCACCACCCTGGTGAACTGCACCAACAGCTATGATGTCAAGGAGGTCATCCCAGAGCTTGTCCAGCTTGCCAAGTTCTCCAAGCAGCACGTCCCCGAGGAACACCCCAAGGTGGGTGCAAGGGTGGTCTGGGAGAGGTCTGTGCCAGCCAGCCTCCAGAGAAGATGGAATGGGGCAGAGTGGTGATAGGTGCTGTGCAGGTGTGTTCGGGATGATGGGGGATAAGATGATGCTTCAGAGCAACTGAAGAGGATGATGGTCAATGTGCCCACCAGATGGCGCTCATGTTTTTTCTTAGTTTTAATTTTGTAGCCTGAGAAAACACGGACCTGAGGAACCTTAGCACTTTACGTTTATTGCATGTGGGTTAGATATAAGACAATTTTATAACATGTTTCCAGAACTTATAACGCTGTGTGTTTTCTGGGATGGCTGGATTTGTAATGTGGGTGCTAAGTCTGGGGCCCTTCCTCCCTGGTGCTTCCCTGTACAGCAAGGTGTGATTTGCATATGGGTATATCCCCAGCCAGTAAAATAGTTTGGATTAACCCCTTCCCCAAAGTAATGTAATCATGCTGCGGAAAGAAATGAAAAAAAAAGAAGATAACAGAGAATAGCCACTCATAACAACATTGTCTCCACATGATCACTGTTGGCATTTTGATATGTCTTATTACTTACCAGGGCTTTTGTTGATTCTTAGCATTTTTTTTTAATTATTAAATCATAGCTGTGTACATTAATGCGATCATTGGGCACCATATACTGGTTTTATAGACCGTTTGACACATTTTCATCACATTGGTTAACATAGCCTTCCTGGCATTTTCTTAGTTATTGTGTTAAGATATTTACATTCTACATTTACTAAGTTTCACACTTTTTTTTTTTTAATAGAGACAGAGTCTCACTTTATTGTCCTCGGTAGAGTGCTGTACCATCACGGCTCACAGCAACCTCCAGCTCCTGGGCTTAGGCGATTCTCTTGCCTCAGCCTCCCCAGTAGCTGGGACCACAGGTGCCCGCCACAACACCCAGCTATTTTTTGTTGCAGTTTGGCCAGGGCCAGGTTTGAACCCACCACCCTCGGTATATGGGGTCGGCGCCCTACTCACTGAGCCACAGGTGCCACCCAACATTTTTTTTTTTTTTTTTTCTGGAGACAGTCTCAAGCTGTAGCCCTGGGTGGAGTGCTATGGCATTATAGCTCATAGCAACCTTCAACTCTCTTGCCTCAGTTTTTGTATTTTTAGTAGAGATGGGGGTGTCGATTTTGCTCAGGCTGGTGTTGAACTCATGAGCTCAAGCAATCCACATGCCTCAGCCTCCCAGACTGCTAGGATTACAGGCATGAGCCACCATGCCCGGACTCTTAGCATCTTTTTTTTTATTTTCACAGTTGTTATCAGAATGTAGTTATGATTTTGTGTTTTCCACATTGCTGTGGCATTCTCTGCATCATTTGTAAAAGCTCAGAGGATTTCCTCCATGCGAGAGCAGAAATGAGTGTTCTGTGGCTGCAAAGTTTGGATGTGGTTTCTAAAGACTACCCATGACTGTCAGCCTCTTCCTGACCAATCCCCACTCTGAGGATTGTCTGTGGTGACTGTTCAACCCTGGGTTGACTTTGGGTTTCCAGCAAAACCCAGTCCATTGTTGTGGCAGCTTCGTCTGCTGTCTCGTTGCCTTTCACTCCAGCCTATATTCTCTCCCTGCCCCCAAGAAAAGGGTCATCTGATGTTTTAGATTGTCTTTCCTTTATTTAACTCCTCTGTGAATGAGAGGGTCTTTGGGGTTGATTATCTTACGGTATCAGCCCTCAGGCAAGACACGCTGGGTACCCCTGGGCATTTGTCTGGGAAAAAGGCTCTGGAGAAGGGTATCTAAGATTGCTTGTATAGCACGCTGCCACAAACACATTGACCTAAAATAGAAGTTATTTTCTTACAGTTCTAGAGGTCAGAAGTCCTAAAATCAGTCTCACGGGGCTAAAATGAAGGTTTCAACTGGGCTGGTTCCTTCTGGAAACTGTATGGAAGAATCTGTTTTCTTGCCTTTTTCAGCTTCTAGAAGCCACCCACATTCCTTCAACCTCTTGCTTCCATTTCATTTTCACATCTAGTTCTAACTCTGTTCTTCCTGCCTCTCTCCCCAACCCTTTTTTTGGGAGTGCAGCGGCTGGATCATTGCTCACTGCAGCCTTGGCTCAACAGATCCTCCTGTCTCAGTCTCCTGAGTAGCTGGAACTACAGGCACATGCCTCCATACCTGGCTAGATTTTGTTTTTTATTTTTATTATTTTGAGACAAAGTCTTACTTTGTCACCCCTGGTAGAGTTCTGTGGCTTCATAGCTCACAGCAACCTCAAATTCTTGGCCTCAAGCGATTCTCTTGCCTCATCCTCCTGAGTAGCTGAGACTACAGGTGCCCGCCACAACATCTTTGTTTGTTATTTTTATTATTTTGAGACAAAGTCTCACTTTGTTGCCCCTGGTAGAGTGCTGTGGCATCATAGCTCACAGCAACCTCAAATTCTTGCCTCACCCTCCTGAGTAGCTGTGACTACAGATGCCTGCCACCACACCTGGCTATTTTTTTAGAGACAGGGGTCTCACTCTAGCTCAGGCTGGTCTTGAACTCATGAGTTTATGTGATCCGCCTGCCTTGGCCTCTCAGAGTGCTGGGATCACAGGCGTGAGCCACAGTGCCCAGCCATACCTGGCTAATTTTTGAACTTTTTTTGTAGAGATAGCGTCTTGGGCCATGTAGCTCATGCTGGTTTTGAGCTCCTAGTTCCAAGTGATCCTCCCACCTTGGACACTTAAAGTCCTAGGATTAAAGGCATGAGCCACTGTGCCCAGCCCCTGCCTCCCTTTTATAAAAACACTGTGATTACATTGGTCCCATATGATAACTAAGATTATCTTCCCATCTCAAGATCCTTAATCTCACCTTCAAGGTCACGTTTGCTTTTGTAAAGTCATACATTCACAGGTCCTAGGGATTAGGGCGTGGGTATCTCTGGGGACTATTCAACCTACCTCAAGAATTCAGATATGCACTGTCATTGGTTCCAATACCAATTGGCCTGGCATGCAGGCCCCTTCTCCATTGCCACCCTTTTCATCTCCCCAGGACAAGAAGGACTTTATAGACATGCGTGTGAAACGGCTTCTGAAGGCAGGTGTCATCTCTACGCTGGCCTGTATGGTGAAAGCAGACAGTGCCATCCTCACTGACCAGACCAAGGAGCTGCTGGCCAGGTGTGGCTGTAGTGGGGCCTGAAGCGCCTGGAGGACAGGAGGCCGGGCAGGGAGACAGGAATGATGGGTCTAAATGAGCGAATGAGCCACTGAGGGGCCTGGAAAGGGACGGAGGGATCAGCTTTGAAAAGCAGCATGGTGGGCTGGTCATCACAGGTGGAAGTTTGCAACAGGAGGAAGGAAGACATGGGTAATTCTGGTTACCTTGTTCCAGAGATTAAAGGCATAGTCTCTGTGCAGCCTAGTGGGAGTGGCAGGTAAGGTTGCAGTTGCAGTGCAAGGCGGTGGGTGCCATGATGGAGAAAGTCCAGAGGGCTGGTTGGAGCACAGATGGAGGGGAAGGGGATGGGCAGCCAGGCAGGCTTCCTGGAGGATGTGACAAACTCCGTGGAGCTCCATAGGAAGAAAAAGACCCCAAATGCAAAGGAAGAAAGGGTCCAGGCAGAGGGAAAGAATCTGCAGATACTGAGGACTGAGGGAGAGTAAATGAATTTGGGATTCTCCTACAGTATGTCTGGAACAGGGAGTGCACTGGAAAGGGTGGTGCTAGATGAAACCAGAGGGGAGGCCAGGGCCAGATTGTTGGGGTCCTGGCTGCTTCCTTGTTGAAGAGTTTCTCTGGGGTGGTTTCCTTGAATATGAATGAGGGTCTCTTTGAAGCCTCACTTGACCTCATTTTCTTCCCAGCCTCATGGCAGTATCTTCTCAAGGTGGCTAATTTTGGGAACATAAGTTGTACTTTCCAGGGTTTCACTATTTGTCCGAGAGTGTCACTGGCTTGCTGAATCCTGGAAGGGTGCGCTGATGCAGTAAATGTTCTCCTTTCTTGGTGGTCCTACAGGGTCTTCCTGGCACTGTGTGACCATCCAAAGGACCGAGGCACCATTGTGGCTCAAGGTGGTGGCAAGGTAATTGGGCAGGACAAGGTCATTGCCATCCTGGAAGGGGTTCCACAGGGGAGAAGCATACTGTGCGCGTGTGTACACCTGCATGGGCATGCATGCTCCTGGCCTGACCCAAGAATAATGTACTCCTTGGCCCAAGCCAACCTTCTGGAAGACAGTCACTCAGTTATCTGTCTCAGGGCTCACAGCCCCCAGCCTATTTCGCTTGACTTTGTGCTGGGTCACGGTATGTACTTTTAGATCCCACTTTTCCTCTTTGCTATTGGAAGGAAGCCTGGAGCAAAGATGTGGGAGACTTGGAGTTGGGGCCTTGCTCTTCTTTTTTGGCTGTATAACTTCGGGCAAGTTAGTTAATCTCCTTGATCCACTATTTCTTTTATCTGGAAAATAGGGGGAAAATCACAGACTCCCTTAGCAAAATGTCACACCAATTAGAGAAAACATACAGAAATTATTGGCTCACAGTAGGTACTCAGTAAATGGCCGCTGTTATGATGGGGTTTGGCTTGGTCAAAAGTAAAAGTCAGAAGTAAAATGTTGAATTATTTATTTTTCTAAGAGCTGAAGGAACATTTGAGTGAGTGGGAGGGAGTGAGGCTAAAGACTTCGATGTGTGCTGGGCACCAGGGGCAGTGAATTGCGATTAAGTATTTGTTTTCCACAGCTGAGTTGTTTATTACCTTGCCCTTTCTTGCAGGCCCTGATCCCCCTGGCTTTGGAGGGCACAGATGTGGGCAAGGTGAAGGCAGCCCATGCTCTGGCAAAGATCGCTGCTGTCTCCAATCCGGACATCGCCTTCCCTGGCGAGAGGGTGGGTGATTGGATGAGTGGGGTGGGGCAGCAGGAGAAGTCTCTTCTGCTTCTAGGAGGCTTTCCCCTTGTTACCTCCCCTATCCTGAGAGCAGGGCCTGGTGTTGTCACAGGGTGGGAAATGCCTTGGTGGCACCTGGATTCCAGGCCTGGTTCTGCCTCCAAACAATAGAATTCTCTTCCCCAAATCCAGTTATCTCATCTACAGAGTAAAGGAAATAATCCTGCCTCTTAGGATCATTGTGAAGGTTAACTGGGACAATGTATGGAAAAGCACATAGGAAGATCTAAAGCTGGGCCTAGAACTGTAAGGTGCTGGGGGAGTGTGGTCCCCACCTGACCCAACCCTTCCCGCCTCCCGCCCAGGTGTATGAGGTGGTGCGGCCCCTTGTGAGTCTCCTGGACACACAGAGGGACGGCATCCAGAACTATGAGGCTCTCCTAGGCCTCACCAACCTGTCTGGGCGGAGTGACAAACTCCGGTGAGTAGGGCAGAGTGGAGGGAGTAGGGTGGAGAGAGGGGTTTGGTTCACACACATGATGTGCGAAAACTGCTCTGCTCAGAGGATGACATCAAAGGCAGGTTAGCTCTCAGGAAGCCCACAGAGTGAAGTGTAAGAATCCACGAAGGACCTCACAAAGGCATTTCTTTCTAACATAAAGCTACCCAGGCAGATGGGCGGGGATAAAGGGCACTGCTTGGAAGCAGCAGTGTGGAGGAATGTGCTGGGTTGGGTTTCTTTTGCTTGCAAGTAGCAGAAGACTCAATTCTAATGGGCATAATAAGCACAGAGGATGTCTGCTGCTTCATGCAAGCTGACAATCTGGGACAACCATCAGGTATGGCTTGATGCAGGGGCTACAGAGCTTCCCTGGGTCCTCAGTGTCTCTGTTTCTCCTCTCCTTTATGGGTTGTTTCAATCCTCAGATGGGTTTTCGTGCTCTCTTGTGGTCACAAGGGAAGCCCTGGACTTTCTATCTTCTTTGCCTCATGTTCTATAGGAAAGAGAAAGAAAGGAAGAATTTCTCTTTCCCAGCAATGATGCAGAGCCTCTTCAGTTGGGTGGCGTGGTCATCACAGAGCCCACTGGGGTGGCCAGGGTGCTATGCTATGTTATTGAGTTTATGCTTGTGGGGACTCCCTCTGGAGCTGGAGGCAGGTTCAATGCCTCACACCATGCTGGCTGGGGATGCGGGAGGGACACCTCCTAGATGTGGGAGGGACCCCACCAGGATGCAGGAATGGTCTCTGGATGGACAGAAATGATATGCTCACTCCAGAAGACTCAAGAACCTCTCTTCTTCCACCCACCCACTCTAGGCAGAAGATCTTTAAGGAGAGGGCCTTGCCAGACATTGAGAACTACATGTTTGAGAATCATGACCAGCTGCGGCAGGCAGCCACCGAGTGCATGTGCAACATGGTGGTCAACAAGGAGGTGAGGTGGGGCTGGGGCTGGTCGAGAGAGAGGCAGGCCAGAGGTCAGGACCTGGGGTGCAATGGGGGCTAGTACTGCAGTACTAGGTAGGCCCAAATCTTTCCTAGATTATAGGCCTCCTGTACCAGAGAGTTCTTAAGAGAAACATGTACATGAAAGAAAAAACACAACGTCATATTGTCCTGTGCTGGGGCTTTGACTCCAAAGCTTGGGCTAGGTGAGGCAGAAGGTCCTGTTTCTCTAAGTTACTTGGGCCCAAATAACCCTGTAACAAAGCAGGTTGAGGGACCAAGGCCTCTGCGAGGTCAAGAGAAGCTGAGACCACTTGCATTTATTGAAGCTCCAGATATATTTAAAAAAAGAAGAAATGCCAAATACATTTACAAACTATTTTAGAATATATATATTAAAATTTTTTTTTATTGTTGGGGATTCACTGAGGGTATAAGAAACCAGGTCACACTGATTGCATTTGTTAGATAAAGTCCCTCTTATAATTGTGTCTTGCCCCCAAAAGGTGTGCCACACACCAAGGCCCCACCTCCTCCCTCCTCCCTATTTTAGAATAATTTTAATGTTAATGTGTAATGAATGAACTTCTATTGACCACCGATTCAATGCAATGAAATCGCAATTGCAATTCAATTCAATGTGTGCTCTTCACAGAATAATTACAGGATTTATAAAAAGAAAATGAATTCAGATCATGTTGTAGGCCTCATGGTCCAGTAATGAGACAAATTCTAACCGTCTGGTGAATGTCTTGTTTTCCCCATTCTGCCAGCTGTGGCTGTGGGCCTGACCTCAGAGATAACACGTGGCCTTCACGTGAGGGCCAGGCCCAATTGTGTTCCTGGGCCCTCATGTATGGGCTGGTCTGGGGCCCCGTCTATTTACCCTCGATGCCTATGTCTTGGGGGAACACTGCCTCCTATCAAAGCCTGTTAAAGTCAGGAGAAATAAAGTTACCTGGGGTTGGGGGCCTGGCAGCCGTGTGGAAGAAAGAGTTTGTCCAAGGAGGGCAGGGTGGGGAGGCTGAGGGTAGAGACAATGGGAGGGGGGCAGCAGCCTTCCCTAGGGGGCACTAGCTGGTGCAACAACTCAAATAAAAATCCTTGGTGGTCCCAGCAGGATGGAATGCCTTGAGCATCACCCTGTGCCACCTTCTCCATTCCAATGATGAGTGGGGAGAGAGAGCATGGGAGGGGTGCTGGTAGTACTCAACCATGGTGGCCTGAAAGTGACACTAGTCACTTCTGCTCAGACTCTTATCAATGAGAACTAGGTGCCACCACCTCTAGCTATGTGTGTGTGGATGGGGGTGGTGGTGGTAATGGTGGTATATAGACCTGGCAGGGCAGCTAGTTTCCAGCAATTGTGCCCCATGAAAGGGGACCACCTTTGCCATACTCTCACCTTTGGTGACCACTGCTCCAGCTTCAGGGAGATGGAGGAGGAGGGTCATACTTAAGCAGTTGTGACCTTCACTCCCTCCCCCCCTTTTTTTGAGACAGAGTCTGACTTTCTTGCCCCCAGTACAGTACCATAGTGTCATAGCTCACAGCAACCTCAAACTCCTGGGGTCAAGCGATTCTCTTGCCTCAGCCTCCCAAGTAGCTGGGACTACAGGCATCTGCCACAATGCCCAGCTATTTTTTAGAGACAAGATCTCACTCTTGCCCAGGCTGGTCTTGAACTTGTGAGCTCAAGTGATTCACCTGCCTCAGCCTCCCAGAGTGCTGGGATTACAGGCATGAACCACTGTGCCCTGTTCATCCCCTTTTAGAGTTCCCCTTTCACTACCAGGAAACCCAACCCAATAAAATGCCCTTAAACTTAACCAACCAGATTTTACAGTAGTGCAGAGGGGTGGAGTGAGATCCTGCAGGGGTCAATACCTCTCTGGGCCATGTCAGGGCCCTGGGCCCTGGGAGACTCTTCCCAAACTCCCTAATTTTCCCCAACTCCTGCCCAAATCTCTGCAGAGTCATTTGGTAGACCCAGGAAGCCCGTTTATTGTGGGATAAACCTTCCAAGCTTCCTCCAAAGAAAACAAAACACGGTTCATTGGGTACCATCTACTTCCCACGCCTACCCCTTTCCCATGGTGTGGAAAGCTGAATGTAGGCAGATGTGGTGAAGCACACTGCATGGGATCCCTTATTTTCTTTACGTTCAGCTGGATGAATTCTCCCAGCCAATCAGGGAAGGCTTCCTGGGGGAGGTGGCATGAATAAGTTGCTCAAAGGAAAACTCCCAGTGATCCTGGGTCAGAGAACTTCAGATGCCTTTTTCCTCTCTTCAGGTTGGGCAGGTGGTGGGCATTTTTCTCTGAGCTATGCACCTGTTGCCCACAGGTCCAGGAGAGGTTCCTGGCTGACGGGAATGACAGGCTGAAGCTGATGGTGCTGCTCTGTGGGGAGGATGATGAGAAGGTGCAGAATGCGGCTGCAGGGGCCCTGGCCATGCTGACCGCAGCACACAAGAAACTGTGCCTCAAGATGACACAAGTGGTGAGAGCTGGCCCTGGGGACAAGAAGGGGCCAAGTGAGCTCTGGGGACTCTCCCCACCCACAGACCACAGATGATCCTCTAGAGAGGCCAGACCCCTGCAGTGATCCCTCCCAGCCCCCAGGTGTCTGTTCCTATCACCTAGAGAGAGGAGGGTCTCTACCCTCTAGCACCTCGCATTCATTATTTGGACATCCCAAGTGGGCTAGCTTCAGTTACTCCCACTGTAGTTTCCCCATTGCCTGTGGTGGCGCATGTATCTTGTTACTCAATAATACTAATAACAACTACTGCTGCAGAGTGAAACGTGAACGTGGTTGGGATACCCCAGGGAGCTCATGGTTTGGAAAAGAGGCTGCAGATTCTCTTCAGTGGGTGTAACAGCCAGCTCCTATGGTGGGACGGGGACCATCACAGCTGGTGTAATGGGAATGATATTTACACAGTCACAAACATGGGGGTGCAGAATGAAATTGTCTTATTCCACCAAACTGGACTTAGTTTGTGGACACTTGATCTCCCCTGATGGTGACAGATGTAGACATCTCAATTCAAATGTGCTCACGTCTGGTTGAAAGGCAGGCCCTCTTAGGTAGCCAATTTAGGGTGCGTGCACATGGGTGGGTACGTGCTCTAAGTCCCAATAGGGCTTCTGTTGTCCTGGCACCAGGGGAGGCTGTTTCTCCTGGATGTAGATCATCCTGCGTGGTCTTTGGGTTTCAGCCTCTTTCCCTCAGACTTCTTACAACTGTAACACATATGACAATCTCCTGGGAGCTCATTAAAACGGTTTCCCCAGGTGTTTTGATTCGGTAGCGTGGGGGTGGGATGCTTCTGGCCTGGAGACCATACTCTGAAACTCTGCCCTGGAGCAGCCCCTGCTGGAGTAACTGGTCATGGCGCTCCTGTCGTCAGGTCCTTGCAGGATGCTCTGTGACTCCTTACATTTACTGAAGGCCAACCTAGCCCTAAATGTTTGCATATATCAAATCATTTAAATCTCCCGACCACCCTGTGAGGTGGATATTATGATTATCATCCCTACTTTACAGATGAGGAAACTGATGTGTAAAAAAGTAACTTGCCCAAGGCTGTACAGCAATTCGTTGGGAAAGAATTAGAATCCTTCCAGATTGCTGACCACTCTTGGCCATTTCTTTGTTCCTCCTGGGGAAGCTCAGAAATCTTGGCTGCATTTTTGTCCTGACATGGGCATCCTGGGGAGTCTGTGAAGCTGCCCAGACCCATTTTGTGTGTGACCCTGTGGCCATGTTGGATGTTGATCCCAGCAGTCTCCCAGCAGCCGGTTTTGCCCCAGGAAGCAACACTTCCTCCTGCCCTGCAGCCCTTTCTCCTGCTGAGCTTCTCTCCTCCTTGCTCTTGAGCCTCCAATGACCCAGGGAGTGATAACCCTGGGTCCATGATCAGTTGGCCACCAGCACAGCTGGGCCCTAGCACAGCTGGCTGAACTTGATTTCCTTTCCTTGGGGAAGGAGACTCTGTGCAGAGTTTGCAAAAGTCTGCTTAGACATTCAGAAGCTGAGAATTTGCCTTTATTTCTGTCTGTGTCTGTCTGCCATCTGAAAGCAGTGCATGTTAAAGGGATCCTTTCTGACAGATGTCAGGTGAAGGTAACGGTAATGAAGGAGCACAAGGGGGAAAATCTTTGATGGTGTCTTAAATTGTCACCCCTGTCCACTTCCACCTGCTGAGCACTTCTACGCTCCAGCCCTTATGCAAAGCTCTTTTCATGTATCATCCCATTGAATCCTTACAATGTTAGGGGTAGAACAGCAGAAGACAGATGAGGATCCTGAACTTAGAAGGGGCAAATAAATTCGCTGAGGTTATACACCTGGTGAGTGGCTGAGCTGAGACCTGAACACTGGGCTCTCCAGTCCGTGCTGATGACTATTCTTTTCTGCTGCCTTGTTTATGTCTGTTGAATGATACAGGAGCCAAGCCTCCTGGTTCTATCCTCAGCTTCATTTCCATCTCCTGAGGTGATCGGAGTGATCTCGATTCCTGCCTCCCATGCACAGCAGTTGTTTTGCTTTACGACTGGGAATGGAGGAGACAATATACTCCAGATTCTTGTGCTGATTCCAATTAAAGTCAGGGCTGGTAGACAGCACATCTTGCCAAGTCACATCTTGCATGCCTGGCACTCATGTCCCAAAGGGCATCTGGGCCTGACCCTTTGCTTCTCAAGCTGCCTAAAAAATAAGTGGCAAGGGGGATGTTAATCCTATTTCCAGATGTGTGACTACAGCTAAGTTACTTCTTTGTGGGTCTGGCCAATAGTTTTTGTTTATCTTGTCTCCAAATCTCCTCTGTTTCCCCACCTCTTCTGCTAATCCTCCTCTTTTACTTAGTCTGTTTTCTGTTGCTGTAACAGAACACCAGACTGGGTAATTTATATATATATATATATATAAGAGATTTAGATTGGCTCATGGTTCTAGAGACTGGGAAGCACAAGACTGGGCAGCTGGGTCTGGTCAGCTCCTGCGCTGGCCTGGTGCTGTGTCATAACATGGTAGAGAAGTGGAAGGGGAAGGGGGTGCGTATGAGAGGGGCAATATGTGAAAGGCAGCATGTGGGGCTATGAGGGGCTCTTGTGGTAAGTGACCCAGTCCTCCAAGAGCAAGAACTTACTCATTAACACAGTCCCATGAGAGCAACATTAATTCCTCTTAACACCCTAACCAACTCCCAACACCACCACATCAGGACCAAATTTCCAACACATGTATTCAGGGAAACACACTCTAACTTAGAATCTTCCTTGCCCTTTCCCCCTTCTCCAGACATCCCAGTGGTTGGAGATCCTACAGCGGCTTTGCCTGCAGGACCAGCTGTCAGTCCAACACCGGGGCCTGGTCATTGCCTACAACCTGCTGGTGGCTGATGCTGAGCTGGCCAAGAAGCTGGTGGAGAGTGAGCTGCTGGAGATCCTGACGGTGGTGGGCAAACAGGAGCCAGATGAGAAGAAGGCAGAAGTGGTTGAGACAGCCCGGGAGTGTCTCATCAAGTGCATGGATTATGGCTTCATTAAGCCAGTGTCTTAGACAGGGGCCCACAGGTTCTGAGACTGGTTCTGTCCTGTGTGGAGTCCTGGGCTGGGTACTGATGGAGTGTCAGGTCATCGAGGGATCATAGCAGTGACAATGAAGTCTCGATATAAAACAAAGACTTGACTATTCCCTGAGTCGTGGATCTTCCCTTTTGTTTGGATGTTTACTGGCTCTCTTGCTCGTTTCCTTACATTTGTCATGTTCCAGAAATCTCTAGAGTAATTTTCACCCAAGATTAGAAGACAGGTTGGGTAATTGTGAAAACCAGGACAATGGGCTTCAGTTCTTTATAATTTGGAAAATGGATTGTGTGGTAAAATAGGAACTACCAGGTATTTGAGTAGTGTTGTGTTTGGATGCTGATCTGTGCTGGGGTTTGTACCCTCTCTCCCAACTGTTTGAATTGGGCTGTTCACCTACAATGAGCTGTCCCAGTCCCGTGCCCATTCCTATCACTCTACAAGGATGGAATGCAGTTTATGTTCAACACTATAACATGACCTTTGCAATTTGCTTGGGGAAGTCTCTCTATCAAAACAAACATGATGAATATAAATAAGACCAACTCTAAGTACTTCAAGCAAAAAATAAATAATCCATTGGCTCCTATGTCTTGACTATCTGGGGAAAGGCCTGACATTGTTAGACCCAGAGGTTCAAATGTCATCAGCGTTATTCTCCATGTATGTGTCTTTCTCTCTGTCTCTCATCTGTATCTTGTCTTTGATTCCCTCTGAGTTGACCTCACTCTCTGGAAGGCTCTCTTCATGTGCTATGAAGGATACTTCCCAGTAGCTTCAGACTTATGTAGTTGTTATAGTTCATTATGGAAGAGAAGAGAAAGGAACATTCTTAATAGCCCAGCAAAATTCCTGCGATAATTCTGGTATGTCTCGTTAAGGTCACTTGTCCATTCATGAACCGGTCATGTTTTGGGTGGAGTGCTAACTGGCTAGGCCTTGGTCACACATAAAAGTCTGGGGTAAGAAGGCATCCATCCTTAACTGATTGACATGGACTGATTACGGTTGCTAAAGCATGGAAGAGGTGTGCTGCTACAGAAGTATGTACGTTGGGCAGATCAAAGAGCATGTTCTGTTATGTCAGGCTTAGCCACGAAAGAATGACACAAGTAATAGGTTTGGAAAGCTGAATTTCTCTATTATTGTTGCCTTTCTAGCATGATTAAGATAGCAATGATCTAGTACTGTCATCTCAGTATGCCCTAACTCTACCCACATTTATTGAAGGGTCAACAGTTAAACAGTTATGATCTCAGCATTGGGTAAAGGGCGTAACAGTCAGATTTATGGTTCTTCTTTTTTTTTTTTTGAGACAGAGTCTTAGTCACCCTGGGTTGAGTGCCATGGCATCATCATAGCTCACAGCAACCCCAAACTCTTGGGCTCAAGTGATCCTCTTGTTTCAGCTTCTCAAGTAGCTGGGACCACAGGCACGCCTGCAATCCTAGCACTCTGGGAGGCTGAGGCAGGTGGATTGCTTGAGCTCAGAAGTTTGAGACCAGCCTGAGCAAGACTGAGACCCCTATCTCTACTAAAAACAGAGTAAACTGGCTAGGCATTGTGGTGGGTGCCTGTAGTCCCAGATACTCGGGAGATTGAGGCAAAGAGGATCACGTGGGCAGGAGAGGTTGAGGTTTCTGTGAGCTATGACACCATGGCACTTTACCCAGGATGACAGAGTGAATAAAATAAAAAATAAATAAATAAATAAATAAATAAAATAAATAAAAAATAAAATAAAAATAAATAAAATAAAATAAATCACCTAAGAGCTGTGCAGCCAGTGAGGCCTTGAGGGGTGATGAGCAGCAAAAAGGGAAGCACCAAGAAGGGGACCCCGCTTTCTTGTGGAGGCTTTTTCACTCAGGATATTTGCCAATTTGCGAGGGAAGGGTGAGAGTCGGAGAGGTGTGATAAGGGGCTGGGAGATCACTTATCAAACTGAGAAAAGAATAAATAGAAACCTTGAATAATACTATGCCCCTTGAATAAAGTATGTCTGCAGGAGCAACAACATCAACAATAGTAATAATAAAAACCTTCCCACAAAGAAAACTCAGGCCATTTAGTAAGAAGAAAGAATGCCAGTTTTATACAAATTCTTCCAGAGAATACAAAAGGGACAGTTTCGGCTCTTTCTCTGAGGACAGCATAACTTTGATGACAAGGGCATTATACCATAGGAACATTTTAGGCCAACATCTTTTATTGTTACAAGTACATAATCCTTTCCTAAATAGTAGCACACCAAATCGAACAAGACATTAAAAAAATGTGCAAAATAGAACCAGACATCGTCTAGAACTGTGGTTCCTAACCCTTGGGCTGTGGACCAGTACTGGTCTGGGGCCTGTTAGGAACCAGCCTTACCGCAGGAGGTCAGAGGCCAGTGAGCAAGTGAAGCTTCATCTGGTACTCCCCAGAACCCCCAGATGGGACTGTCCAGTTACAGGAAACAAGCTCAGGGCCCCCACTGATTCTGCGTTATGGTGAGTTGTCTAATTATTTCATTATATATCACAATGTAATAACAATAGAAATAAAGTATATAATAAATGTAATATGCATCAATCATCCCCAAACTACCGGTCCATGGAAAAATTGTCTTCCATGAAATAAACCCCTGGTGCCCAAAAGGTTGGGGACCAGGATTCTAGAAGATAACACTGGAGAATGTCTTCATGATTTGGAGTAAGCAAATATTTCTTAAGTGAGACATAAAAATACTAACTGCTAAGAGAAATATTAATAAATTGGACTTTACTAAAATTAGGCATTTCAATTCATCAAAAGACACCATTTAGCGAATAACAAAGTCAGCCACCAAGTGGGATTGCTGAACATTTAGCAGTCTAGAATGAGTGTAGTAGTATTTTATTTTTTTGTTTTTTGAGGCAGGATCTCCTTCTGTCTGGTACACTAGAGTGCAGTGACCTTATCATAGCTCACTGTAGCTTTAAACTCCGGGGCTCAAGCAATCCTCCTGCATCAGCCTCCCGAGTCGCTGGAACACCACCACACCTGGGCAATTTTTTTTTTTTTTTACAGATGGAGTCTTGCTCTGTTGCTCAGGCTGGTCTGACTTCCTTACCTCAAGGGATCCTTCTGCCTTGGCCTCCATAGTGCCACCATGAGTCACCACACGTAGCCTTTGTTTCAGTTTTAAAATGTTTAGTTTAAAAAGTGAACAATACCTTTCTCTTACAGTTGTGAGGATTACATAAAATAATGATCTAAAGCACTTGGTTCTTAGCATATTAACAGTCAATATTAATGAGTCTCCTGCCTTTAATCCTTTTGACATTCTCATTTCCTGGGAGTGGAGTTACAATATGATACCAGCATGAGTGGACCCATTCGTGAATCTATACCAACAGGTCACTTACGCCAATAAGGGACTGGCAGGAAGCACAGGCCACAATTGTAAATTCCCTGAGGAATGGTGGCCACTTAACCTTGCATGTTTGGGTACCTTACAGGTTCTGGGCAAGAGAGCTGGCAGTGGAGAAATGGAGAAAGGTCTATTCCACAGAAGAGGCCAAGGTTCCTGTGAGAGCAGGAGCTGAAGGGGAACTGGGTAAACCTTCCTGGAGCTCCCACTGGTACCACTTACTCTCCTAGGATGTGGCAGTCTGCTTCTGCTCTCCTGGCAGCCTGCTCTTCCTGCCGTGGGCTTTCTTGAGCCTGTTTGTGTCCGTGGTGTGTAGCCAGCACATTGCAGGTGCCCAGAAAATAATTGCTGTGTTTCATCTTTTTCTGAATGCCAACATCACCTCCTGTCACCACCAGCTGCTGAATCTCAGAGTCCTGGTGAGGCTAAGAATCCTTGCCTTAGATGCACATGGCAATAAGAAATCTCAGTGATAAGGAATAGAGTGGGCAATCATGTTCTTAGGAGGAGGCTCAATTTTCTATCTCCTCCTCTTCCCCATTCCTGGCTGGGTGGGGATGGGCAGTGACAGGGTGCATGGGGGTGGTTCAAACCAGAACCAGGTGGTTCAAATCTGCCTGTGCCAGCCCAGGTGAGGGTGTGCAGTGGTGCCTGTCCAATGGCGGAACAGCAGAGGTGGGGAGGGCGTGGGGATGTGGAGGAACCTCTCAGCGATAGCTGTGGCTATTGGCTGTTGATGCTCGGTGCCCTCCATGGCACTCTGGAGAGGTGGAGTCTCCAACCAGACACCAGGAGCTGACTCAAGAGGGATGATGGAGTGCTGGTGCCACTATGGAGACACTGCCGTGTAAACACACTGGCCGCTAGTGAGGTTCTCACCAGCTCTTGGGCTTAGATCCTGAAAAGCCATGCTCTCCCCACCCCTCGGGGGTCTGGTCCACTGTGGATCACCAGTAGGAGGACAAGGATAAGGGGTGGCCCTTGGGCATGGGTGCTGCCCAGAGTGCTCCTCTCCTGCCCAAGCATAGCCACTCTTAGCTCTAGACCTGGCAGACTTATCCAGAGACAGTGTGGGGTGAGGCCAGATGTCACCACTTGGGAGCATCTGGGAGCAGAGAGGACACAGAAAGAAGGAGGGGGGTTTCAGAGTGATTGAGACAAGGGTAGACAGCCTGGTGGGAGGAGAAAGGGGCCCTTTGGAGCACAGGCCCAGGGACCTTTAGTCAGGAGCAGGCTGCCAGAGTCCCCAGAGGTCCTTTCTCCTCTGGCTTCTGGGAGCATGCAGGGGGCAGAGCTGGAAGGGCAGGCGCCTCCACCGTGCTACAGAGGTATGGAGAATTTACCCCTGTGCTCTTTGGTAGGACTTTATCAGCTTTAAGGGAGCAAGAGGTAAGGAAGGGGCTGGGCGAGGTGGCTCACGCCTATAATCGCCGCACTCTGGGAGGCCAAGGCAGGTGGATTGCCTAAGCTCACAGGTTTGAGACCAGCCTGAGCTAGAGCGAGACCCCGTCCCTAAAAATAGCCAGGCATGTGGCAGGCACCTATAGTCCCAGCTATTCTGGAGGCTGAGGCAAGAGAATAGCTTGAGCCCAAGAATTGGAGGTTGCTGTGAGCTATAACACTATGGCATTCTACCAAGGGCGACAAAGTCAGACTCTGTCTAAAAAAGAAAGAGGTAAGGAAGATGCTCCCAATACAATAAAATACTGAGTGCCACACAAAGGACACGGCTGCCACCGCACTTCTCTGTGCAGTTCTGCTGGAATGCCATTCTGGCACTGCTCTTTGGGGCTCCAAGGTCTGCGGGCTGTTTCCTTCTTAGTACTGAAATCCAAAACCCTGTATATCTGAACAGCAGGGTAATTGAGTTCCTCAAGGTTCATAAATGTAGACAATTTCAGAGGAAACAGCCACACTATGCTCAGAGTTTCTGGGATCCAGGCAACATAGGTTGAGTTTGGGACTTGGGCACCAATTGGTTTCTGAGGTTATTTACAAGGGGTTATGTTCCTCATGATCGCCTGTGAGCCAGTGTCTTAGAAGTCTTTGTAGGGCAACGTGGGATAGGAAGGGCAGGACCCAGGCTATCCCATAGGGTCCAGTGTATCCCCTAGCAAAGAGCAAATAGACTCTTGTGGGGTACCGGTCCCCAGCAGCAGAGGCCTATGTAAGAAGAGATTTCTTTTCCCATCTATTTCCAATGGATGTGCAAGCTAGAAAGACTCCCTGAGGGCAGAGCCTAAGGCAGGGAGCGCTGGATATTCCTGGTGTGTTCTGTGCGTGTGTGTGTGTGTGTGTGAGTTAGGGGGCTGGTGACAGGGGGAGGTGAGGATGAGGTCTGTTCAGGATTGGTTGGACTGCTCACACGGGGTTGGTAGGTAGCTGATGTACCTGTGATACAGAGCCTGTGGTGCCTACCTACCCACCAAAAGAACATAGTTGCTGCAACGTTCTGCCTTATTCCATTTGCTTCCTTTTAGAAATCTGTGGACACCACCACGCTTGGGGGCTTTACGCTGACAAAGCTGTAAGTGTTATCAGGTTTTCATGTAAGACTCTTGCTGTAGTGTGGACAGCAGTGATTGGTGGGTGAGTCATAACCATTCATGGCTACCAGTTACACTGAGGTTGAAAACAGTTTTAATTTTCTGTACAAATCCTTGCTGTTCAGGACTGCTGAAATGGCATGGCCGTTGAGCAGGGCGTCTGTGGAAATACTGTCTCAGTCACCATCTTTCAGTAGCCTTGCAAATAACATTTAAACATTAAAAGCAATGGTTTATAGAGGCCATGGGGAAGAATGGAGGAGAAACAGCTGCTTGGTGGAGCTGGGGCTGCCAGCAGGTGGCAGTTACCCATGTGTGCTGGCTGGGACAAGGGATTGATTCTCCATAATCTCTGATGGATGGAGGGAAATTCCTGTTGCCAGACTGGCAGTTCCTAGGTAGGAAATGTTAATTTCAGTGAACCACACATTCCCACACTTTAAAGAAATTGAATAGAAGCACGGGTTTTATCATCTCTCATAGGAAGGGGTGTAGGGTAGAGCTCTTCCTCGCTCTTTTGACTCGACAAAACAAATTTTTTTTTTTTTTTTTTTTTTTTTTTTTTAACAAGTGTTGCTGGTGCAGGATTTATTCCACTAATCAATTAGGCTGGGAATTAAATGTAAGTTCCACTTTCTTATCTCAGGAATCAGCTTTATTTTGGAAATATGGGGGTTTGTATATTTTTGAGCAATAGTTTCAAGCAAATGATTTTGATTTGGAAGTTAGAAGTCAACATAAACTACGTTGTGCGCAAACCCCGAGGAATGTCTTTTTCATTCTAGCCCATTTTTACAAAAAGGAGAGTTTCTCTCTACAGAGCCACTAATGACAGGCAGGAAGGTAGTGAGAGATGAAGTTCTACAAAGTAGGCACCAGGGTCCACAGCAGGCCCACTTGGTGGTAATACAGCAGGTCGGCTGTGCATTCAGCAGTTGGTTTCACCACCTAGTACCGGCTCAGCACCTGGACTGTCTGGTCATCAATGCACAGCCAGCAGGTCAGACAAATCTGGAAGATATCTGTAGTGTAATGAACACCCGTGGTGCTGTTGCCATGAAGGGATACCACGGCAAAAAGCCAATATGTCCTGTGGCATTTAAAATTCTTATTTTTGGCTTTCAGCCAGAGACAACCATCCGCCAATAATTCACCAAAATGACAAACACAAAGGGAAAGAGGAGAGGCACCCAATACATGTTCTCTAGGCCTTTTAGAAAACATGGAGTTGTTCCTTTGGCCACATGTATGTGAATCTACAAGAAAGGTGATATTGTAGACATCAAGGGAATGGGTACTGTTCAAATAGGCATGCCACACAAA